>CALYDF020009579.1:0-10685 GCA_944474145.2 Dicrocoelium dendriticum
AGGTGGTGGACACCGCCTGTAGTTGGGTGATCAGTGAGATCTCCGAAAGTAGCGAGGGGTATACTTGATGGTATTCGACACATAACCCGTTGATGAAAGTGGAACGTTGCATACCGTCCCCAATTAGACCAAAATTTGCCACATGCAGCGCAAATACCAGATAGGATGTTGGTGAACACATTGTCAGCCCGAATGCGTCTAATGTCACCACGCCAATTTTATATCTGATCTATGAGAGAATTCTAATCTACAGCAAGCGGTCACCCCCTTGTCTCTTTTCAACTCAATGTCTTATTGCCCAAGAGCATCAAATGCATTGCACAGCACACTATTAGTGAAACAACAGGAAGTAGGCATGAGAGCATTGGCAGGCTTGGTGGCTGAAGTTGCATTTGCCAACATTTTCCGAATTGCTATTATTTTTGGTTGAAGAGAATGGAGACGCCTCAGAAGTATGTAGAACTGATGCTCCTATACCATGCCAACACCACTAGTCGCTCGTGGGCTGAGGATACTCCGATGTCGAACTCACCTAAGAAAATTCGTTTTGATGCCTATCGGGTTACAAAGCAGACGTCTAACAAATTCGGCTACCAACCGACTTAATACATAGGTTACCATTATAGATAAAGTACGTTCGTTTCGGCTTAACTGTCTTAACTGTCTATATCGACTCAGGTGGTTCTGAAAGGGACTAATGTTATCTACCGGGGTGAGATGTTACTTGATTTATGTTCCACTGTACTGTTCGGCAGTATATTTGAGGAAGAACAAAATTATGAAAGATATTAAAGTCAAATTTACATGGCTGTGGATAGTTACAGATAATATAACAGGGTTTTGGTGTACTTATATCTATATATAGAAAGCTTCGTAATTTAGGCCCGTACTTATCAACTTGAATGCTGAAAACAGCCAGTAACACAATATGATCGTATAAACGAAGTGAATTTAGGCACTTCATTATATTTATTTAACTTTTTGGTCAATTTTAACGAATGCATTTTACGTGCGCGGCAAAAGACAGATAAGTCACCAGGCTGCACTAGCGAATCCATTGTATCTCCTAATTATTGTCAGGTACTTCTTAGCAGAAAGCATAAAACACGGCTGTCAAGTAGTTAGTGCAATAAATACATTTTGCCTACATATTCGCCATGTCGGTTGCACATTTACAGAGATACTGATGCAGCAACCACAAGTGAAAATGTGGTGTGCATGTTCCTGAGGTGTAGAGCTGCGTTCCCTCTAGCTAACTGGATTCAAGTGAACGGTCATCCGTACACCGCTTGTTGGTCAACGTCAGCTCAGTTAGACATAAGTCCACCACTAGACACTGTCTGCTCAAGGTTGACTACTTTTTCTCAAATGGCAAATAACTCCCAATGCCATCAAACACACCTTATACTACGAACTTGCACCCAGTGGCGCGGTGGTATCAGCTTACATACGGTTAAAAATACAGCTGATAGAGTTACGTGCACAGGAGGTATATGCTACTCGAAAGTCTAGGAGGACGGATCTGGCATGCTTTTGAGAATAGCATTATTGGCGAAGTACAGCCGAATCGTCTAGTTTCTAAAGAGCTCTGACTTTTCACATAAGGAATACCGAAATGCCGCTTAACTTACTCTAAAATATGTGCATAAATATACCAAACAATGCATGTTGAATACCCGTAAATCGATGTAGATCCGTCATTGATCGGCACTCGCTATAAATCCTTGCCTTGATCCTTTTCATGTGAAGTTGGAATGGTGGCTTCCTTCAAACTCCGCAGACGCAGTAAATCATCTTAATTAGTAGATGGCAGAAAGCACTCTCAACCTGTCTTTTGCAGTTTTGCCATGATATTTTGAGTTGGCTTTTTGCTCGAATACCCTCAGCACATTGGGTTTTATTGGAATGATGGTTCTGTAATCATGTAAGTGACAGTGTTTCGGACTGAAGTGCTCACAATTGTCATAGCGCCGGGTTGGTGCGACCGCACCATAGGAATCATCTCTGTTTCGAAGGACATAATGCTACTAGGTGGCTCACGTAAAACCACGTACTAAGATAACTGCGAACTAACAGTGAAATCTGATAGACTCATGAGCTTCGGGAATTAGCAAATCACAGGGACATCTAACTAGTGCAGACTTACCCAAACTAATCCACTAACGTAACTTCAGAGAAACATCTGTTAGTGAAAGGATCGAATGCAGCACTCTAATCTATTAAACAGAAAGTATCTTGCTGGTTTTTGTGAACCCTTTTAAAAGGTTTTCGGTTACTTGTTTTTTCTCTGGTAGACTTCGAGCCAAGGTAGCGAAAGTTAAACCACAGACGTTTAAGCTGTTTGGTGAACATGAAAGTGAAGTTCAAAGCGCAGTCACCTCACCTTATTATTTACAAAGGTACAATGGAACAATGGTATAATACGGATAAAAAAGCTAAGACTTGACAAGTCCCGTCTGATGGTTTGTGGGGATAAGGTTAGTCCAATGAAGTTACATAAAAGTACAAAACATATCTGCGCCCACCATACTATCCACGTTAACACGGAGGTATACCGGTCTACCCCGATTTCGTGGGGTTGGTGAGCACAATGGTTGTCTACGTCTTGTCGTCACTCAATGAATAAAAATCAGATCAAGTAACGTAAATGAAGTAAAGCATCGTCGAGTCATTTTTTTAAAATGGGTATTGTGGGCGCTGAAATAACAACGCAGTAAGACGGATTCTCCGTTTATTTCAATTACCCAAAATTATTGCTGATGTTTAATATTTCGAATGGATATGTAAGAAAATTTTCCAACCAATGCAGGTGAATAGGTCCTACTAATCATATACCGGTAGTACGTATCCAAAGCTTTTGGCAACCACATGGGAATAACTTTGATGTTTTTTAGCCACTGATACTCTGGCTGAAGCGCCTCGCTCTGCTGCTAATAGCTTTGTATCATTTTACTGTATACAGCCAGTGCAAGACTGCCAGATGCCTGCCAGTTTCCTCATTTTGACTAGGGGAATTGGAGATAACCTGTCAATCTATCTTTATTAGTAGCGTCGAAATCAAGGACTTGTCGGTCATTATCAAGGAGCTGAAACATAGTTAATTTCGCACTGACGACATTAAGAGCTTGGTCAATTCTGAGCACCAGCTCCGCGATCTGGTGCTCACATCTAGCGAGAATACAGGGTGAGTAATGTCGACGTCCCTAATTGGTGGTTGATAAGATATCTGTGACACATCTATGATGAACTGCTACCTGATGAGAACATGTAAGTTCGAAACCGGTCAGGAAAGGCGTTGTTTTCGGGCGAGCAACATCCATTGGACGTTTAATTGGGAAGTCAAAACCCAAACCTTAAAAACCTTGAGTGTTTTCTTATCCAGTAGATCTCTGAACCGAACTGTCTATAGTGCCTCAATTTGGAGCGTCCAGATAGCGTTTCTGAGCGAAGACTTCTGGGCTGTCCATAATATGCGAAGGAACCATTGCTTCAACCTCTTCCTTGAGGCTAGCGCAAAGTGTCAACAAGAACCAGTGATGACCTCAGTTAACAACGCCTGCGTCAACTCCGTAGTGTCAAGCGCGGAATCTCTGTTGTACAAACAGCAATTTGGTCAGCTAAAACTGCACAAGAGGTGGCCAACATTTCTGGACAAAATTTGGCAATCCTTCCCAAAGTGTACCTTCGTCTTCTACTCCCACAACGTGAATCACAACCATTAGGTTCCCACCATGTGTACTTCACCGACACGAACATACTGGAGCTGCTGATGTACTTACCCAAGTATTGCACCTCTGGTGTTTTCCCTGATTACATACGTGAACCGTTGGTTAGCGTTTTCAATGAGTTCTTAATTTACATGCGGATGCCAGCTAAGTGAAAACAAAAGATAGTCACCCAACTTTTCAAGAGGGGCAGCCAAGCAGGTCAAGCAAATTGTCGACCGATGATACTAATTCTGGTTATTTCCAAGACCATAGAGTCCATTGTCGCCAAGGCACTCAGAGAGGACCTGAAGGGCATGAATATTCTTGATCCCGAGCAGCATGGATATCATCGGAATCGGTCACACACCACAAAACTACTGTCAGTCCGCGCATGTTGCACAGAGTCTGTTGATGCTGGGGTAGGACTATAAGACGTGTTTGGATTTCTCGAGAGCGTTTGATCATCTGCGCTGCCGTTGGCAAGTGTACAGAGCAAACCCTAGACTCGACAACAGAAGTAACTATTTAGTGTGTTTTAATCAATGTACCATACTTGTCCGTGTGGACAAATTAGTACACCAGCAGAATCCAGCGGAAACATTTTATGCTAACAACAAGCTTTTGTACTAACATATGAACAGCCTCCGGAATGTGAAGCTTGCTGTTCCTCCACTCATATCAGCAAATGGATGTGCTCTATCCGCCGAGGATACAGCCAACGTTCTACAGCTCCATTATGCTCCAATGTTCCGACGCGCCACCTACCTTTCTCACCTATCTGTCCCATTACCCCAGATGACAGTACTTAAACATGCCACCGCATTTAACACGTTCATCGATCGTTTTGAGGAAGCTGCTATCGTTGCGCACTCATAGTTATCCCGGTGTTGATAACGTTCCCCCGAAAGCACTGCAGATGACAACTACGAAGAGAATCCAAAAATTATCTTAATTTTTCCGAATATGCTTGGATGAACTGCAGGTTCCTAGCGCGTCGAAGCATTACCTCGACTTTCAAGTGTGGTAAACATTCAGAGTCTGCCAACTGTCACCCAGTGATTATGTTCCTGGTGCTCTCAAGTGTGATGCAGTCGATCGCAGCTGAGGCACGCACGCATCATCTAGAAAGATCTAACATCATAGCAGCGGAGCAACATGCATTACACAGCATCCGTCATGTACTACCAACCTACTGATACCGCATGCCAGTTGGACCTAAAAAGCTGATGGCAGGATCGGAATTGATGTGATCTACCTCGAGTTTTCTAAAGCTTTCGGCGGTAAACGACATACTACTCCAAAAGCTGCAAAGGTGCAGAATTGGGAACCATGTACTTTGATGAATCGGCAATTTCCTTTATCAGCGGCGGGTTCAGGTTCGGGTTCGGAGTCCAGTTAGTGATTTTCTTGATGTAGATTGCGGCGTTCCAGGTGAGTTAGTGTTAGGGCTGCGTCTATTCTTGGTCTCATTTGTGTCGTCAAGTCAAATTTATTGTGTTTTGTCAATGACAGCAATAGATGGCGGACGATCGGTAGCCAGCATGACCCCAATATGCTGCAATGACGCTTAGACCGCGCTTTTGCATGGTAGAAAACGAATCTACTTCCGTTTATTACAGACAAGTGCAAAACCATGCATGTCCGCCACAAGCCAACGACGCATGTAAGCTGGGAGAAGACGTGCTGAAAAGCGCCTCATAGGAGTGAGACCTAGGAATAGTGATGCAAAACTACATCGTCTGTTCGGCGCAGTCACTGAAGGCGTCCCAAACAGCGAACCAACATGTTGGTCTCTTACGGGGGGTTCTGGAGGTTGGACCCTTCCGACTGCTCTCAAATGCTTAATAAGTATGTGAGGTCCCATGTAGAGTACACGATTTAGGCTTGGCAACCCTGGTTAAAATGCGACCTGGTTACACCAGAGACGCACAACGAAGGGCAACCGAATGTGTGGAGGGCTTATTCCATCTGTCATACCATCTGCAGCTGCAAAATATAGGAGTGTACAGCAGAAGTTATCGCTGGTTGCGGACCGGTCTCATTCTTGGGTACGAGTTCTTGAAAAACCCCTGCAGTGCTTACCGTCACCACTTGAAATTTAGCCTCAACAAAATGTATGGGAATACCAGCTGCAACTAATCACCCAATACCGTCGACTGAAATGCCGTCGGAATTATTTTCATCTTCTAATCTTTCAGCCGTGAAATGCTTGTTCGACCGTTGTCATTTCTGCGCTCATGCTATCGGTTTTTGCAAACAACTCGCCGATGCATTTCGCCACCTGCAGCAGTTGATTTGATTTCTGTTCATCGAGTGTTGACAAGACGCAGACGAACACTGTGTTCGCCAACGCCTACAAAATAAATGTGAAGAGATATACATGTGTAGTGACGTGGAATTGTTTTGAGTCCACAAATGCGCGTTACACTTTAATGCAACCACCTATTTCCCTTGCGTAATTCACACAAACCAACCCACAACACCTGTCAAGCCTTGGTAGTTCGACCCATATTATATGATTGTTCTATTGTTTCTATTTCACATGTTTCAGAATTAGGGATTCAGTGCTCAAATCTTGCGCTAGCTAGGCAACTTTCTTGCTCAGTGCTCTCTGAACTTGAAGGTTCGCACCACTTCATCTAACCGAATCGAATTTCACTGTGATGCCACAACGCTCGGTGCTGACGTCATGCCTGTTCCTTTTCTACAGCAATTATCCCATGAGGGTGCTGTCTTCGAATTTTTGCTACATGCTGAGAAATTCAGTGTGTGGCGGGTCTTCACTGCAGTGGAATATCACATTGAACTGCGAAAGAACGTGAACTTAAAGTACATATGATCCACCGAGAATTTGGTCCAGTTCAACAAAGCCAAGTGCCAAGTTCTGAGCCTAAGCCATCAAAGCACCCAAGACTATCTGCTAAGCTCACAAGTCTTGCAGAGTGATCCACATGAAAGCGGTTTTGGAGTGCTTGTGCAAAAGGATTTGTCTGTTTAATGCAGACCGAAAAAGAACCAGAGAAGGAAAATAAGCACTTCGGCCTCCTTTGTAAGGAGTTAAGACAGTTAGAGGGATCACTTTTTCCGCAAATGCTTGACGCTTTACGTAT
Organism: Dicrocoelium dendriticum; assembly: GCA_944474145.2. Classification (NCBI taxonomy): domain Eukaryota; kingdom Metazoa; phylum Platyhelminthes; class Trematoda; order Plagiorchiida; family Dicrocoeliidae; genus Dicrocoelium; species Dicrocoelium dendriticum. The sequence continues at coordinate 6,818 of CALYDF020009579.1, forward strand.
GTCTCATATGTAATACAGTAGCCCAGCATGACAGCTATGGTAGAACCGCCATGGCACTACGCTCAAGATTACAAGTTCTAAAGCTGCGACGAACATTGATAGGTTTTGCAACTTTTCCTACCAACTCCGGCTGAAACTCTAAGAGTGTACGAATTATTTTATTGGTAGCCACAGTATAATCTTATAATGGTTGTGCAGATTCTGGAAAATTTAACCATTCTTGCCGCCATCTTTGCAAACGCTCCTGAAATATATATACGGAGCTCTTCGTCATGGGGCCCAGAATATTTAATACACATTTGGAGCTTTGAACTGGAGAACCATCAATGACTAAAATCAAATTAATCATATTTCTGCAGAACTAACTATCCTGTGGATATCACGTGAAACAAGTATTAGTATTTGAGCACATCAGCTAGCTTCGTTTATATTGGAGCTTGCGGTCCTGCAACAACGTTGGACAATCTGTCTGAATGTAGCTGCAAGTTCTCCAGATGGTTCCTGTATCAACGTAGTCCATACTAATAAGCAATTTTTCTTATTTTTGACATTTAATTTCCTTCTTTGTCTGTTGGAAAGTGGATTGGTTTAAACAACTGAATTGTAGTGCGATACCATATATAAGAGTACATATATCCTGTGTGAATGAGGAAATAAACTTTAGCCTATAATACGGCGTGGCAAACTAGATTCCCAGTGGTCTTTTGTTTTGTCAGTTACGATTTTGCACAAGTAAGATATTATTTACTTACTCATTTTAGCTAAGCTTGGGGTTCCGGAGTTATGTACCAGTATATCATTTCCAAACACATAAAAAAGCCAACCTTAGTTTCCGGAGAAAATTAAAGAGCTTCACACTAACAGTTCGCAGAATTCCATATATATATATATATATATATATATATATATATATATATATACGGCAGCACATGCGCGAAAACGCTACCAAGCTCCATCTGATGCGGATGAGAAAAGGATGTCTAGCTTAGTTACTTTATATGATGATTACATTAGAGCCCGACCCAATAGTACTGTTATTCTCACAATTGAACAAATGCACTCACTTAGGGAATCATGACTAAACAAAGAGTTAATTATTTCTAAATCAGTTTTAGGGTTCTGCTATAGTTATAATATATAGGGCGGACTACATCGATAAGATACAAAATACTCTTAGTTACGCACGTAAGCTCCAAAAGCTAATAGCAAGGAAATATAAGACGGCGAAGTTAGCAATGTAATTGATTGGTTTGGTTAGAAGCATGAGGTCAGCAAATGTTATGGCAACATGCGATTTTGAAAGTTGAGACCTTCAGCTGGACACGCCTCATTCCATCCGATTTTTCACACGCTTAATTCTGCTCAACATTTGATAGCTCAGTGGATGTTCGAGAAGTTGGAAACGCTGCGGAAATCAATTTACACTTAATGCGTGAAGGATACTTTGAGTTCATTGAGAAGATAAAGGACGTGAACATTACCAACAAGTCGATGTCATCATTGGACGCCCAGTCAGTGTTTATGAATATTCCGTTGTTGAAACCAGCGGATTGCGCATGTGAACTAATACCACAACAGCACATACCATCAAGTCTCCCGGGAAATCTTCTGGAGGAGTCGTTACTTGGGTGCACAGGAAATGTGCAATTTGCCTTTAATGGGGAGATATATCGTCAAATTGATGGAATTCAAATGGGGTCAGTGTTGGAACCTATTCTAGCAGATGTCTTTATAACGAAATTGCATTACACCTCACTACGATCGTATATTAACGAAGTTGGATGTACATACGCTATGTTGACACTACACTTTGTAAATCGCAAGCACAGGCTATGAAGCTTTTGCAAACGTTTAACGACGCGCAACAGAATCTGTATTTCACCAGTGAGCACGAGGCCGGAGAACGACTACCATTTCTAAACGTAGATACTATCAGAAGCACCAGTGGATCGTACAACAGAAAAGTGCATAGGATACACACTTGGACTGGGCTGTATAGCTAATTTTAGAATGCGCTTCCTCTGCAGTACAACCGGATAGACTTCGGGTTCGTAGTATTTGCATACCGGACACAGTTAGTGAGGAACTACAGAAAATCAGCGAAGTCCTGAGGTCAAATACGTACCCGGAAAAATTTATCTTTCAACATCTTGAAGAACGTAATAGAAAACCAGAGAGAATGAGGTTATCTAAGAAATTTTTATGAATTTACTATTCAAAGGTGACATCGCGGCTACCGCTTTGCACAAGCATATGAAACATGATATTGAGAAGGCTTTTTCGCAGCTCACCTGCATATTGTATACTATAACAAGCATTTACTCGCAAACCCTTTGAAAGATGAACTGCCTATGTGGACTCCGTCAATGACTGTTTATCAGCACTCGTGATGCTATGAGGCACGATACGTGGGTCATACAATGAGAAGCTCATCTCATAAGATTCGTGGGCACATCCCGAAGTGGTTTTACAGAAGCGAAGCGTAGTCTTCTAATAGCACCTGCTCGAGTACGGTCACGCAGGCTCTGAAAATGACCTCAGGATTATCTATTCCATTCCGTAAAGATTCGCGCGCGGATTCTGTTAACATCTATCCATGGCTCAGGCTATCTCGATTTGCTGCCTCAAGCCGGAGCTGCCGGTACTGAAGCAATTTGTATTCCAGTTACTTCTGCAGTAGCACACATCGCTCGGTACACGATTATTCACTTTGATTTTCCCCCTGTTAACCTTTGGTCATGAAAGTAACGTACCTAATAGCCCTTACAGTACGCTTAATCTACCACTTTCTGTGACAACCTAAATAATCGATTTGACTGATAAATTTAACATCCTAGTTAATATTTAACCTAACTCATTATATTTAACTTGTAATCCGCATTATGTATATGCTTGAGTCTTATAGGATTTAGCATTGAGAATTCTCAATTCAGCACTCTGATTCATATCCCTAAATGGGAATTTTGGAATTGCTGAAGACAAAAGTTCTCCGTGGTTCATGCAAGAATATAATGGGCACCACGTGACGAAGCGTCCTAGGTACATCTTTCGTATTTTAATCCTTATAACTGAGCGACTTACAAGCGTAAATTGGGACCATCTGGTACACAGTATGCGATTTAATAAGCCACTTACGGCAGAAGCTCCCACCGTTAGTATACATCAGTGAGCTGATACATTCAAACCATTACACAAATGACAAGTTTTTGGCGCGACGAGATACATTAGAACAGGCAAACTTTCACTCGTCACTGGAAAACAACCGAGCTGAGATGCTGTTTTTCAGGCGCTACCCTCATAACACGAGTGACCAAAAATGTACGCTCGAGTGACTGCTGGAGCGCCCTTAGTGACGGTTTTTATGCCCCTAGCAGTCCCAGTTGGAAACATTTCGCTAGCCTCTGTCAGTGTCAGTAAAAGATAGGTCACGCTATATCCCACTTAGCTTTCAAATTATGTAGCCCAGCCAAAGACCCCATGGCTCAGTGGTTTAAGCTGCTTGCTAGTTGGCATCTGTCTCTGGCGGTCATGGGTTCGATCCCCATTAGGGGACCGATGGAATGCGCACCACTGATGAGCCCCAATAGGGCGAAATGCGTCTGGTGCTTTTCCGGACTAGGCTGTGCAATGTAGCTTGTGAACTACCGGGATGAATACCTTAAAAACATTTGGGAAGAATTTCAATCCCTCATAAAATAGGTTTCCAGCACACACTTAACGTATATGGTGAATGCATTTTCTGGTTGCAAATACCGCCAACAATAATCAGAAATGGATTCTCAAGCTGCAATTATGCAGTGCTAGAGCTGCAAGACGAAACCGAAAACATGTTGGGTAACCGCGATTCGTCCAAATTATGTCCAAATGG
>CALYDF020009580.1:0-10703 GCA_944474145.2 Dicrocoelium dendriticum
TTAGGACTGCATGGTAGCTGCGGCCCAGTGGAGGATCATATGCTACTGACTCAACTATCAACTCTTCATTAGTCAGGATTAAGTCCAGGAGTGATGGCTTGGTTGAACCGCGGTGTCCGGTTGGTCGTTGTATATGCTTATACAGAATTGCCATATCCATGAATTCGAGGAGTTTCGATTTAAATGATTACACATTAGGGGACGTTGATGCAGTTGATGGAACATTAAAGTCACCCATTATAAGATACTGAGAGTACTTTTGTGAAACAGCATGGCGGAGGGAGTTTAACAGTATGTTATCACTGTTTGCTTATGAGTTCGGGCGCCTATAAATAACTGCTAATATGCAAGCATCACTCTTCTTCTGTGAGCCAACATCTCGACCTGACAAGTGCAGTCGGCAAAATAGTGCGTCGGGAATAACAAGGTAATTTTCGGTATGAGCCTCAAATTTCAAATAATCTCGACAGTAGAGAATAACACCGCCACCGCGAGATGGGCGATCATTTCGAATGACTGACATCTCACTGAGTTCAATCACTGGATCAAGTATGTCGTTTGGGAGCCAAGTTTCGGTAACTGCTAAGAGGTTCCAATTTGTTGTTTCATGTCGATAGCGGAGTTCCAAGAGCTTAGAATACAACCCCTGAGTGTTGGTGTAGCAGCATTGTATTTGTTGACGCCTCAGGAGCTCGGTTCGGTGTGAGTGACCAGCACAAATAGTGCCGGTCTGATGAAGTATTTTGAAACGGTTGTTTGTACAGTTGGCTGGTTTGATATAGGTACAAATGAGGCTGGCTCATCTGTATCTGAGGTCTGTACTGATTGAAGGAGTGGTCATTACCGTACTTCTGGTAGCCCAGGTTTCCTGTTGTCATGCCACGCTTGGATTGCCACTGACACCATTTCAGGCGCAGTCAAGATTACTTTCAAAATTCGTGGCCCGTTACCTTGGTAGTTTGTGGAAGCAATTAGACGAGTGACGTCAAAGTCCCGACATTCTGCATGTCGTATAGTGCTGCGATGTACTGCCGTTCTTCTATGTCGTGCTTCTGTCGTTCACTGCTATCGTCATGCTTCAATTCTGGCACACCATGAACCAGTACCACTTTCTTCATCTCATTTTGACGTGACGAACTAGGGTTTAATTTCCGCTTCTGTCTTTCTGCCCATGGGCTGTCAGGAAAAATGCGGGCACTGACAGAAGAGTTCACTAGCATGTGGCTTGCTAAGAGAACATCTTCCAAGTCGCGCATGTTGCCAAACGATACTCGCAGTAACCGAGGTTCCCCTTCGTGTTGACATGATAGATTTCATGAAAGGCGTTTAAGACTAGTTGGGAGAAGTTTCAGTCCGAGTGCGCAGGTTATTTCAGCCCACCGGTTTTGCGCATCGGCTTGTCTACCTTTTAGCGATTCGCTAGTGGGTTCTGGGACGTTTGCACATATCACTGTCGTCGCCTTTTGGTTGCGTAGTAATTGTTTGTTCTGCAGTTCTTTGTGAGCGTAGGTTTGTCGAATGGGGGTGTCTGGATTTTGTCTTCCGTAGACGATAGGCCAAAGCTGCAGCAAGAATTTTTACGTGCAACGACGTTATTTGCACTATCTTTAGGGGTCAATTGTTGTTGCCCAGCTACTGACGGAGATGATCGTGCAGTTTGTTCGTAACTCTGCATGCTTTGGCGCATTACGTGAGACTTGGGGTACCGTTCAACCGCCCTGTTTTCACCGCTCTTTTCCACTAACGGTGTTTGCCTTTCGCTGGACTGGGTAACATTGTTGCTAGAGAGCTTTTGCCCTTTAACAGGTCGGGGATTCGGACTACGTAATGCACTAATCTGCAACTCGAGTTCTGAGATTTTACCTCTCATGGTTTCGGAGTGAAAATGCTACCTTAGAGCGCCGGTTGGAGGTTACGGTGGATAAGTCAAGCGAAGGGGAATAAGTGGCTTTGCTGAAAGATGAACAAAATTGCCAGTTCAGAACCTCGGTAATGGAAATGTGGTCATGCACTGCAGATGCATCTGGAAGCTTGAGAAAGTAATTTTATTCGTCGTAGGGTTTCGACGTTTTAAGAGATCAGTAAACTTTAGCTCTTGTTGTTACCCGAAATTGCTGCGTTTCCGCCGCCAGTTGCCGTGAGTAGCGAAGGACATAGTACTTGGCTTAGAGTTGTTGCTGATGTAAAACCAGTGGAAAATCGTTCGTCCGTCTGTACCTTTTTTGAAGCGTTTCCACCTTTTGGTGATTTTAGGGGGTAAGCTGTCAGCATATTGTTGATTTATAAGGCATTTACGCTTAAGCGGTGACACTACGTCAAGACAAGTTCTGATGTTGCTGTAGAACTCATTTGCAGCGACTTGAGGGTCAGCAGCTAAGAAGAAACTATCCCATGAGGACGATCTAATAAAATATGCAAATAACTCCCAGTCTGGAAAGGCGCACTCATGGTACCATGATGCGAGTTTGTAAATGTTCATGAGTTTTGGCGGTTGTGAGCTTAAGGAAAGCACCATCATCCTATGATTGCTGCCGGGAAACGTGCTTAGTTAATTGGCGTGCTTTTCTGATATGCCTTGCATGAAGAGGAGATCGAGAATATGGTCATCTCCAGTTGGCGACCTTAGGTGCTGAATCCAGCCATGGTAATGGACTGGTTTAACAAATCCACCGTACTTTGTAGATATGGTAGAGGTGCCCCATGGAATATTCGGCATGTCGAAATCGCCACATATGAGTTTGTAGTCCGCAGGATGCTTAAAAGTGCAGTGAAATATATTTAGTAAATTGTCTACAGTGGGTGTAGCTGAGTTTGGTGGGTTGTTGCCGCAGCGGATAAAAAAGTCGAGATGGGTTTATACGAACTGAGACGAAAACGGTCTTCCCGACTTCTCAGATAGGGGTCTGTAAGTGGGAAAGCATAGATGTCATTTCTGGTGTATATAAGGCATCCGACACCATGATTAGCAGCTCGGAAGCTGCCGTAGCTGTTGTACCCTGCGATCTGGTAGGCAGTAGACGACGTATTTCCATATAACCCTGTCTCAGTGACCATGATAATATAGGAGGGGAAAAGTGAGCTGTTTTTTCGAAGAATTTGAATTTTGTTCAAGAGTTAGAGGGCATTTAGAAGTATAACGTCGATGCTGTGCTTATTGCGTGTTATGTTTGCAACCTCCCTAAATATGGAAGACAGAGGGAGGGTGGGCTGACCACGGGGTTTTTACAAGTTGGGGGACAGCTTGAAGACTCAGGGTAGAACATAGTAATTGATGAGCTATACTCGGCCGATTTAGTGAAAGTGGACACCGTGGCAGCTGAGTGACCACTGTTGACAAGAAAAATTGGGTGTTAGGAGTGACGGAGGGAGAAGTAGTTAAGGACGAACCCAACTACCGCTCGGATGGGATACTTCGTGTAACAATTAGTAGCGTGCTACTCTGAGATTTGCTTATTATACTAGTTCATAGTGCTTCTGATACGTTTGTAAGTCTACACGACAAACTCAAAAGGGAGGTGGTACGTAGGTTTGGACGATGAAAAGTATATGTACGAAACACTACCCTACTTAAAAGCACATTGGATAAGTTAGGAATTTTTCCTATCCTACTTAACTCACCGACCAGTGCGTATAATGCGAGATTTTCTGTAGAACAGTCTAACAGGTGCCGGACAAGTAGGAATTCTTTTCAGCAGCATTACGGCTCTGAGCATATGAAGCTTTATACTAGTTGCTTTACAAAATATGTTTACGGTATCTTGGAGGTCTGCGGAGATGTGGACAATCAAATGTAAGGATACTGTGAACGCCTTATATTCTGTTAGACCACGTCGGGTGTATAGAGATATTATTAGCTTATCTTGTTTGTGTTAGCCATGGTGAGGCATTTGGGCAGTATGCAAGTGGTTGTAGGCTTCTCAGTAATACGGTGTTCCTGAGGATCTACTAAATTTTGCTTTTGAGTGTCTAGTTTTGTGGAACCAACGTGTATATAGATTAAATTAAGGGGTAGCGCATAGTGTCCCCCAACTAAATACCTGGCTGTTAGACGCGTGTTACTTTAGTATGGTTCCACGTCATTGTGATAATTCATCTGGGTGAAGGACAGTCTAGTAGAAAGGCCTAGAACAACTTCATGAATGTTGGTGCTCAACGACTGTGTTATCTGATCTTTTCAGATTGGCGCGCTAGTTATTGAGGACTGTAGCGCTTCTTTTTGGCAATCGGAAGCTGTGCGGCATTTGTTGTCGATAACAAGGTTGAATGGTGTCTGGTCAGCAAGGAGAAATTCATGTATAAATCTTGTACCAGTAGCATCAACCGGTGCGATGATAGAACTCCCAGCACAATTGGCGGTCCGCTAGCCGCGGTCAAGCGATTATGACAGGGTGTTCTAACAGTTTGAAATCCTCTTGCCAAGCCAACTCTGATTAAGCTCCTAAATAAATCAGTGTCTACTCGACCCACTAAACAAATCCCCATTATCGATAACTTAAAGATTATCTGCATTATGGTTCAGTTGCAGGTAAAAAATCATATGACATCTGATGTTATGTCGTACTTACCTAGTATGCCCTTGTTTTGTCGAAATGATCTACAACATGGAGTGTTCCTTAGCGGAAGTTAATGAAGTACAGGTTGCGGTGCTGCTGGTGAAAACCTTTTTAAGCTTGAGTATGCAGAAGATATCGCCTTACATTTTAATGCTTTTGGGGTGCTTCTGTCAACCCTGAACAACTTTGCTAGAGTGCTCAAATTATTTGGCACGCTTCTCGCACCTTCAAATTGCAGTTGTTGTTGCAGAATTATCAGCCACTTTATGAATCCTTGACCCTTACCGGCGATGGACTGGAATTAGTTAATCATTTCACTTACTAAAGAGCAGTAGGGATAGTTGAATAGCATAGATAGAAATTTATCCCATCTAGACTCAAACAGACAACAACACAGCACTATACGGCCGTTTCATCCTTCCTGGAATCGTCGGCGGTGCGCATCCCAGCTGGCACTTGCAGGGATCGAACCGATTACTAGACTTTTATCAGCCTGTGTTTGAGACCACTGATCTACGGGGAACGGCAACATCTATCGGGACTAAGTTATTAGGTGTGATATAGCGTCGCTCGCTATCCAATTACTTGCTCGTTACTGCCGTGCAGAGGACAGAGGACACCTTGACTGCTACATCAGCAATGACGGGCACAAATTCAGAGGTCAGCTCAGGTATTGCGAAAGCTATTACTGCCTTCTTGTATCTCCGAGAGCTGTGGCGTCATTAAGAGGTTCCTTCCGTCCGGAGGGCCGTGTTTGCATGGCCACATTGATGTCCGTCCTATACTATGGCCCACCAGATCTGAAGACTTGCGATGTATACAAGTCTTTACTCATCACTGTCTGCGAAACATTTGCTTATTTTTGGTGGCACCAAAGTTTCCACGGCAACAATTTTATGAGCGAGTGCTAAACAGTGATAATCATACAAGTTTTTTAGAACAACGGATAGCACTAAATAAGTTGCGTTGGTATGGGTGCGTACCATATATGCCCGGTCACCGTTTGCCGAGGAGGGCCTTGTTTTGTCTGCCAGATATGGGGTGGCCTAAGACTTGAGGTGGACAAAGGTTGACTTGACAGCGGGAAATATAATCACTGAAGACCAAACTTGGTGCCGTCGGTCCGTCTTTCCTTCAAGGCTGGAGTTCATGTGACACATCTTGTGTTTGTCTTGAGATGTTACAGGGCATTATTAGCAGTTGACTCCAGTGGCGTATCTGCTGACGTCTCATAGTCGGATTGCCCGTTTAAAGTATGTTGGTGCTGTTAGCTGCACGGTAATGGCTGCTTATGACGCGGTGCAGTGAAAGCAGCAAGGAAGCTATCTCGTCGATGTCGTCTTATCTTTGCACGATAGCCAGCTGGTTGTGACCGTTATTGACATCGTGTAGGCTCCTTGACCAGGAAAGTTTGTTTAGGGCATTAAGGTTTTACCGTAGGTCCCCTTCTCTGTCTTGTTTTTATTCATTCCGTAGATCACCGTGGTATTACAACAGCGAAGCATCAGTTCAAATGGCTTCCGTACTGCTGCTGATGACGAGAGACGAACTGGAATTTCCGAGTGAAAATTCACCGAATTTATTCTGAGAAACTTCCCGCTATCAGATGGATGCTTGGGAACCTAAGTCTATTCGTTTGAGCAAAATGGTCTTTATTGTACAAAGTAGACACACAATTGCCTGTTACTTCGAAAATCATGTAGTCTTTTACATAAGACTTTTCCAAGTCTAAAGACTAGCAACAATTATCTTGTCCACTCCAAACATGTACTTAGCTATTCTCTCAGGATAGAATGGCACACCAACAGCTTTTATATATTGATTTACTCCCTATTATAAGCCACTGTATAAGCTTGTGAGCAACTATTGTAAGGTGAAAGGATTCTTTCTAACAGCGGATATCCCAACATGAACCTACATACAAGCGGCTTATACTATGCAGCGACAGGATGCGCCAACATTTCAATGTGTTCTTTATTCTTCTGGAGCCGCTACCAAGAACTATGCACGTCCCATCCACGGCAGACTTTGCTGAGAATGCTGCCATCTGTTTTTGCGCACAGCTCTATCAGAGTTGGTGATGACAGCTGAGGACTTCGCCGAAACTCTGGTTTTATATTTGCAGTATCGTCTTATTACGAGATGCTTTCTTACTATGAAAACAGGTTAAGGATTGAAATTTACAGAGGGTCTAGTCTTTCAGACCGAGGTGGTTAACGTCTATTGACTCTTCCTCCAGCTCTTTCACAATTTATCGATGTCATGATTGCTGACACACTATTGTCCCACCTGGATGAATTTAGGAACATTGCTCAAGAGTAAAATGGCTTCCGTAAGAAATGGTTATGCATTAAAATGCTACTGTTCTTACGATCCCGTTGAACCGAAGCAGTCAAGGTTGGTGTAAAACATTGTGCTAGCTGCTTTAACTTCTCAGACTTTCGACTAGTTAAACTATTACATCTTCTTTGCCATGCTTCAGCCTTGGTGATCATATCCAGACTGGGTCGGCAACTTTCTGCTACGTAGGCCTCCAGAGGTAAAGAGAATTTTACGGCCCTCCGTTCCACCCCCTGTGCTGGTCTAAGTCAACTACCATACAAGATACAAATCAACCTGACTGATTCGCTCTGGTTTTTCCAAACATGCAGAAAATCTCTTATAGTCAAATGTATAATATTCCTCCTGGAAAACTGTGAAAAGCTTACTGAAACAGTCCAGCAGATGGTGAACTTTAGGGCTTTGCCATTAGAATCTAACAATACCGATCTTTCTTCACAGCAAACCCCTCAGAGCCCTGTCCTTAAGTCAAAGGCTAAAGTCAGGCTTGCTAACCGTCCGACGGCATCTGTGCTACCCTCTAAGTAAGCAAGACACATCCAGCGTGACTGCTATTAACTCATCCCTAGAGGCCATATCTAACGAGTTGGTCCCAACACCGCCACTGACGGTCCCGAGCCGGGTAACATACGCATCGAGCGCCTCGATAAAAATGCCTAAAGAGACATTCGTACGTCCATTTTCTGGACCAAGCACGAGCGATGCGAGGCCGTTTTCACAACGTTCTTTAGTGCCCGCTAAACAATCCAAGTTAACAGCCACAACACTCAAACCAACATTTGCTAAACAGAACCTCAGTGCGTTAACAGTTGTATGCACCAACATTCCTGAGTCCAGTTCTGGCACAATAAAGGGCAAGTTGGTAGATGATCGCAACCAGTGGCATTCCATCTGCGATGCCATAGGTATTCAGGTGAACCCAGCTGGGCTATGACGTGTAGCGCGTCACCCAAATGCAGTGCACTGCATCGAACCCCGATTACTTCGAGTAACCTTGAATTCAACTGAGGAGACAGAGATAGTCCAACGCTCAGCAGGTCGTCTTTGCAACTCATCGAACGGGGTACGCATGCTACCCGATATTCCTTGGAAAGGACGGTCAAAGGAAAAAGAAAACCATGGCGACCCTTCTACGAACGAAAGCAAGAAAACCGTATCTCTTCCGATGTTCTTGAACTACTGGGATCTTCTGAGCACGAAGCGCAAAAACATGACCGAGAGCAAAGGTGCTACATCTGCGAAACACTCTGGATCACGTTATCACTAAATCACTAACGAGAATTCCTTCATCTCCAAACTACAAGGGCTGCCGTCCAAAAATATTGAAGTCGTTCTACACTCCGATGGAATGACAGAAGTCCAATTGGGTAGCTGGTTGAAGCATCGCTCCAGGTTGCCTACCGAGATTAGGCTAAAGATAGCAGGCGCACGGCCACTAGTTATCAATACCTAATTGGAACGTGCAATAGTAAAATATTTGCCTCCACAATCCTGCAGAGTTGTAGACAACATGACATTAGTGACACCTGACGGGACAAGGAGACACACGAGGGAACATCTCGATCTGGGATGCTCCATGCTACCATGCAGCCTGACTGAAATTCAAACACCAAAGACCCAAGCAAAAAACGATTAGCGGCCGACCGACGAACGGTCGGCTTAAAACTAAACACAAATTTGTTGTCCACCTACACACTTCTAACATCAAAAACACTATCATGTTTGTATACTAACACCCAAGGTCTTCTTAGTAAGTTGGCGGAACTTAGAGAACGCCAGGCGTAACAACCGCGGGATCTCATTATGATTACGAAAACCTGGTTAAGCCTTGAGATTGCAGATTCTGAAGTCAATTTACCTGGTATGTCCCTGCTTCGGAACGACAGAGCTGGAAGGGGTGGTGGCGTACTTCCGTATTACAAGACTAACCTCCAATGTGAACGTAATGACCACCCAGTGAGCTGTGCCCCAGATTCGCTTTGGTGCCAACTATGGTTACGAAACAAAGACACATGTCTTATAGCTGTGATGCACCGTCCACAAAACTCTACGTGTGAAATAGACTCAAAACTAAACCACGTTCTTCAGGTTGCTTTGAGCAAGACATACAGTCACATTCTCATCGCAGGCGACTTTAATGTACACGATCTGGAAATAGCGGCGACAGATAGCATGCAGTTCAAAGCCTGTTTACAAGAGGTAATTTCCACCTACCCTCTGTACAACCACGTGACCACTCTCACCAGATTTCGAACTGCTAACAAGCCGTCGATACTTGATTTTGTGCTCACTAACGAAGAACTCATGGTAGACGGAATAATTACAAGCGCAACATTGGGTCGCAGTAACCACGTGACTCTACTGTTTAACTATGTATGTTATGCGGAATATCCTGAGGAAGAGGACGAGAAAGTATAATATAATTTCACGCACTACAACGTACTATCCGCGATTGTTAAGGAGGTATCTTGGACCTTCTTAACGAAAAGCCCCCAGAAATCGCCTGGGATACATTTACAAGGACATTCACTACACGGTTAACGCACGCGTATGAGCAGAAATCCTTCCATCGTCAAAGGAGAAGGAAGTCATCTCTGAGGAGCAGAACACGCAAATGCATGTCCTTGAGGGACTTAGCTTGGAGAGCTCACAAGGAATCCACGAATTGTGAAACCTGGACTGCCTATGTGGCACAGCGTAACTTCTGTGTGAGTTTGATTCGCGAGGACAAACTGACGCATTAGCAAGAGTTAATGGAGTGATTCTGCACAAACCCCAAACTCTTATACAGGCATGTTAAGGGTCTTCGTAAGGTGCAACGCAGAATTCCAGCACTGATCACAATTGAAGGATGCACGCGATCAGTAACGGAAGCAGCCGATCTGTTACGGTTCCATTACTCACAATTATTCCAGAGAGGAAGAGGCCCAACAGTTATCCCTGTTTCTATTTCCCACCATCAGCTTTATCCATTATTACTTTTACTGCAGAAAACGTATCAAAGAAACTGTTGTCCCTGTGTATTTGCAGCTCTGCTGGTGTCGAGAACATTAGACCGAATTCTTTACAGGTAGCAGCCAGTGATTTGACGAAACATTTGGCTATATTCTATCAGCGCTGTATTGAGGAGAACTACATTCCAACAATATGGAAGTGAGGAGTAATCACTCCTATTAATAAGGGAGGTAGTCGTCCTGACCCAACTGACTACAGTCCTATAACGCTACTCCCTGTGCTTTCCAAGTTTATGGAGTTTGTCATCGCTGATGTACCCATGTAGTATCTGGAAAATCACAAGATGATAGCAACAGAGCAACATGGCTTCCGACAAAAGCGCTGACGCAAAGGCTGGACTGTAGCAACTAATGGTGGAGCAGGAGTTGATGTCATTTACTTGGACTTCTCAAAAGCGTTTGCTCGCTTAGACCACCAAATTCTCCTCAATATAATTCAGCTGTATGGCGTTGGTGACCCACTGCTGCGTCGGATAGGCAATTTCCTGTACAAACTTCTGTTGGAGGTGAGAATATGAGAATCTCTGTCAGATGCAATTGAGGTGGAGTGCGGCGTACCAAAAGTCTCGGTGCTCGGGCCCCGTCTATTCTTGATTTTCATAAACGATCTGGCGAGGGAAATTACTTCCGCTTTCCTACTCTTCGCGGATGATATCAAGTTATGTCGAGCGATCGATGAACCGAATGACTACGAATAGCTACAGCGTGACTTCAACACAATTTCAATCTGGTCACTTGTAAATAAATTACCGTCCAACGTGGAAAATGTCACGCTGTTCAACTGCGCCGTAGACAT
>CALYDF020009581.1:0-10690 GCA_944474145.2 Dicrocoelium dendriticum
CATGGGATGTCCAATATCCTCCGTATTAGCCAATATGTGCATGGAAGATTTTTAAAGGAAGCATTAACAAATTTCCGTGGTGCCCTGAAAGGATGGTGGTGCTACGTGGATGACACTTTCGCGATTATAAAAAGAGATACAAAAGAGGGATTTTTAAACTATTTGAACTTCATTGACAATGCGATAATTTTCACCATGGAATTTGAGTCGCAGAGCGGTACACTTCCGTTCCTTGATTTTCTGGTACACAGGAAGGAAGTAAGCTTAAAAAGGAGGATGTATCGCAAAACAATGGATAGAGGTTGATTGCTGAGGCTATAGAAGTAACCAAGGCTAACAGCTGCGTGAATAGATTAGACGGACTAGGGATATCTAGTGCCTGGCTTTCAGTCTTACTCCGGCCAGCTTGATAAGCATCAATGGATGGATCCCAAATCGGAATGAACTATCGACCCACCCTCCACCGAATTCCGAAGTACTAAAGCCAATTCGATCAATATCCAAGTTCCTTGCAACGGGTTAGTTAAGAATGCTAACCACACATGTAACTATCCGGGCACCGGCAATTTATTTTCCCCACTTGTGCCTGACTGAAACAAACTACAGTTTACCCACGAACATCTTGACCTTTGACCGTTGTAATCATGCTTTGATGAACTGTAAATTGATTCGTCTCTGTATGTAGCTTATCCATGATCGCCATAAAATGCCAGTGTTAAGATAATTCACTTCAACTGATGAAGCCTTTGTGTCAAAAGCGAAACGTCTATCACCATAAATACATTAACCGGTCGTCTACCAATCTTCTGAAATGATGACCTCCCGATCGGTTCCAAATATGTTCCAAGATATTGGTAAGATACTGCTTCTTTTTAAGAAAGCCATGTTGTTCCGTCCTAATTAGATTGTGCTCAGTCAAGTGCTCAAAGATCCTATTTCTTATAAGCTTTTCTAAACAGTTCAGCATGATGCTGGTCAAACTAACAGGACTATAGTTAAGATGCACCGACTTAGAACCCCCATGAGTATGGCAACCATGGTCGCCTCCTTCCAATCACGTGGCAACTTGCTTTACTGAAGAGACTGGTTGAATAACTCCGCGAGGGGATACTGATAGCCAGTGGCTTAATACGATGGGATATACGCTGTCAGGACCAGTTGATTTATAAGGGTACAAACTGGCCAGCACTATGAAGAGTTCTGCCACACATTGAGAATAATTTCCTACATTATATCCCCTCTTGAACAGTGCGATTGTGATAGCAAGGTTGACATGCTATCCTTCCGATGTAGATTTTGGTAGACAGGTAGCAGCGTTTTTGCCTTATCGACGTCGTCTACAACCTGGCTTCCTTTCTCCATAGTTAGATAGCCGACTACCACTCTTAGAGGAAATTGATTGGACATAACTGTAATAACACTTGGGATTTGTTTTGGCAAATTTGATTAACCTAAGCTCATATGAGTATTTCGCCTGCCGCTGCAACTTAATAGCCATGTTTCAACACCTTTGATATTGCAGCCAAACTCGGAAGCCACGAGTTTCTTGATACTTTCTCCAATCAGCATTGCTCCTAATTATCGCTCTGTCAATCTTTCTCATCCACAATCGGGGTTTCCCAAGATGTCTCCTGGGGAGTAGAGGAGCAAATTCCTTTAGCAACTGTATGAACCCACTTTTGAGTAGAAGCCACCTCTGTTCCAATTGGCCTTATTCTGTTCAGAGATCCAAGTGATTTGAAGGGCTCGATCCCGCAACTTCGTGAAATCAATCAGAGTTAAATCCCTTCAAATTCGAAGGTTCCCTGCAAGTCTCGGTTGTCCAGAGATAAGGTCACAACGTAATGATCACTCTTACCTATGGGGGGCTCCACGCGTAGGTCAATCAAGTGACCATGTCTGGCGATCACGATATCAACGGTTGAAGGTGTACTACCAGTACGACTACTTGTTGGAACACATACGTTTTCTCGAAAGTATTTTCATAAATACAATCCACTAATTCCTTCTCCAGGGTACCCGCCCTGTTTTCAGCAAGTTGCCAAGCAGCATGGGGAAGGTTTAGGTCACCGAGGATCAGGAAATTACGTGTGACCATTACCGTCTCTCTTAGTAACGTACCAAGATACTTGTCTTCTTCTTGCGTGGAGGATGGTCTACGATAAATACATACTATAACCTCCAATCTACCCATTGGTTTTAGAGAGCAGGACACCACCTGAACTTAGCAGAACTCATGGTAAGTGTTTATGTTGGCACATTATAAGCAAGAATACTCCTCCATTAGTGTGATACCCGGGGCTATCTGCGAAGTCTATAAGCAGATCAATAACAAGGTCATCTGTAGAAATCCAGAACTCCGACACAGCGGCCACATCAACATGCTCACTAAGCGTCACTAACTCTCCCCATTTGTTGCGCACACTACAGCAATTAGTGTATCGAACACTGAGTCGCTCCGGACGAGGTTGTTTCCCTTCTTTTGTTGTCAATCCGCTTGAATCGGACCAAGCATTGCTCTGAAAAACTCGTATATTTAGGGATGAATTTGTAAGTGACAGCCATGTAACTGACGATGGGAAACTAACAATTTTGTTATCTTCATATACAGACAGTCTGCGTCATATGCATGAGTATGCACAGTATGCAAATGCGTACGTTCGTCTTTGCAAGCGTCGAGACCTATGCATTTCATTCACATGCAATCCATCTGGGGACAATGTACAACGGTTCTTATTTCCTGGGCAGTCACTGGTAGATAAGCCTGGCATTAAAGAATATGTTTTCAGAAATAGCGGAAATCGTTGATGAAATTGATATTAAAATAAGAGGCTTTTGGTCGATGTTAGTTTGATATACTCAACAATTGGTCACCATCTTGTTTTTGGATTTTTCGCAGTGCCGGAGCAATCAACCTGTGGCATTGTTTCAAAGGAGTCGGATAACGTGCAAATGCCCTCAGTGTCTTCATCGTCTTCGTGAAATATACCACCATTTCGTTTAAACTTTAAATGGAAATCGTCGAAACAAGTTACCAACAGGAAGAGTAAAGCTGATGCGTAGGACACATCATTCGGTTGTGAACAGTTCCGTGTGTTTGGCCCTACTACCTAGCCCGAAGAGGATACAAGTTTCAGCTCAGTCTTCCTCTTCTACCAGAGCAAACTCACGAGGAAAAAAACCAACCGTTGTGCAAAGCCCAGTTACACCTTGTATAAATTGTTTACCTTTGTTGTGTCCAACGAGCACTGATGTCCCAGCAAGTGAAAGCCTGAGTGCTAAAGACAAGTGGAAAAAACCCACAGCGAATTTACAAAGAGATGTTGGGCGACCAAGTTCTGTATTTCAACAGGTAGACAAATCACGTGCGGCCGGTAATATACCTTGCCCTGCAAGGTCAATCACGTCCGACCAGCGGCGTTTTAACAATGTGATCTTTCAGGCTCCGGAGTCCAGTGATGCATCAACCCAAGTACGCTACGATCACGATGTCGAGGTTATAGAGTCTAATTTACAGACTCCTACAAGCTAGTGCAGATTCGATAAACGTGAGGCAAATGACCCGTCTTGTAAAGCAAGGTGATCAAAATCACTTTCATGGACGAAGCTAGTCCAAGACTGATCATATCCCGCCTAAGTAGGCTGAAAGCTTTGAAGATCCATGATCGTCCAGACCTGGATCTAGCAGACATGGAGCGGATCAACCCGGCTATAATTGAGCTGAAAATAGGTACTGGTGAGTGGTAAACAAATCTTCCTATCGTTAGTTTTCGAGTGGTTTCCAACAATCTGCGAAGCGTGATAAACAGGCTGCTCAAACTTTAAGCACGCCTGGCGGTTCCTGCTGCGGCCTGCGAGTTGTCCTCACAAACTTTTGCAGCGTTATGAACAAGAGCCATGAGGTTTGCTGTTCCGATGCGTCTGAGCGGCCAGACATAGAGCGACTCGCAGAGACATGGCAGCATTCAGTGTTACACATCCAGGAACTTGAACTCAACGGTTACTCGTGCTTCGGATGCCACAGACTAACGAATGCCCGCGGTGGTGTCTTGCTTTCCCTGCGAGGCTGCGTGCGAGACTATCAGAACCTACGAAGTGATGATGACTTGTGTGAGGTACTGTGAGGTTCCATCCGTATCAAGCGCGGAGAACTACTTGTAGGTGCAGTCTACCGCGGCCTCCGGGGTCGCTGTTTGTATTAGCTGCCCCATCTTCGAACCCATATGAGTCGTCTACACATTTTACTTATGGGCGATTTTAACTTTCCTCGAATACGATAGCCTAATGTGCTTTTGGTGACTGGAGATAGTAAGGTTGAAGCAAAGTTCATGGATGTGATACTTGAAACTGGTGCATTACAATAAATATGCCAGCCAACAAGCATAACACCACGCTGAACCCCATCCTGTCTCGACCTGATGTCAACGTGCTACGAACAACGAGTGCATGACGTTCGTATCCAGGAGCCACTGGCCACAAGCAACCACTCAGTGCTCATAAACGATTTATAGTTACCTTTACCGTATTCGAATGGGCTGTAAGTATCTTATGACTACTGAAAAACTGAATTTGACTGTTTGGCACGAGCGGCGAACTAAATGGATTGGTCTATATCACAAGCGGCATGTACATATTACTGTAGGCAGTTATAAAAGAGAGATCGATATCATTGTGTTCCCAATTTCTGCTCCTAAAATTTCGGAAGGTTGGACTGATTAAGCCTCATTGGTTGTACAAGGAGTATGGAAATCTTCCTCTGAAGCGGCGCAGACTGTGGGTGAGATTCCTCCTCTCTGGCTCTGCCAATGTTTACGAAGGGTATACAAGTCTGCGGAACTTCTGCAAAAGTGAAAAAAGGAATAAGCGCCGACAGTTCGAGAAACTGCTTGCAATTGCAGCGAAGACCGCCCCAAAGAGAATTTTGATTAGGTGAACCAATGCCTTAAGCCGGCAATTGAGTTGCCAGTGCTGGATGACCTGGAGGGCCAGCCCCTAACATCCAACCCTTAGCCTGCCTTCGCGTTGGCGGCGCACTTGGCTTCTGTATTTGCAAATGACCAAGTGTCGGTTCCTAGTTCGATGTGTACTGCTTTTACCGAACTCGCCGCTTTGGATTGTGGCGTTGAAGAATTAGATCAACTACCCGTCATCCTTGACGGCACCAAACCTGCAGGACCGGATGGGTTCCAACCAATGATTCTTAGTCACTTTCGGCCATCATCACTCTCCTCGTGGCTGAACATTTCAACAGGTCGCTGTCCAAATCTTGGTTTCCGGTTGACTGAACATGTTCCTTGGTGAAGCCTATTCCGAAAGGCGGCGCCCCTAGCAAAGTAGACAAGTATAGGCTAATTTGTCTGACACCTCTACTGACAAAGGTTGCTGAGAAAATCGTAATAAAGGGACTTTCGCAGTCTCTACATGCAAAAGTGATCCTGATACCCGCACAGCACGGTTTTATGCAAGGCCACTCATGCATTCCAAAAGGCTGGTGACTAGGCCTGAATGGTTAAAGTCAATAAGCAAGGGGAAGTCTGTCGAAGTGATATTCATCGATTTCAGTAAAACGTTCGACATGGTCAGTCATGAGGTTCTCCTTTACAAACGTAGGATGTGTGGAGTCGATGGCTTACTGCACCGGTGGATCCGCGACTTTCTTGTTGGATAAACGTGGAGAGTACAGTTCGAAGTCTGTCTTAAGGACCGGTATTCATCTACAAGTGGCGTGTCTCAAGGCACTGTGCTTGGGCCCACTCTATTTCTGATTCATACCAACGATCCACATCAGCTTATCTGGTCACCCTGTGCCATTTTTACGGACCAAACGAAGATATTGAGAGAAACGGACGCTCCGGACGACGGTGGCGTATTTCAGGAAAATCTCAACCGCCTATATATGGTCTGCAGAAGTGCATCTCCCGGTCAACCCAGCCAAATCTGTATTTATGAGCCTAGGGAAGGGTGTTGACGACCGAACCTACAGCCTTGATAGGCAACAGCTTTATCCCACACCTTCCGTGAAGGACCTAAGTGTACCCTCGCGCTACGATTTGAAGTCCTTGGACGACACGAACAGGCTATACGGTAACGGACTGCGCATTCTTTGAGCGCTCAGGCGTAGCTTCGACACATGGTCTGGATAGGTTGCCACGCGCCCCTTCTCTACCGTCATTAGATTAATGCTAAAGTACGGTTTGCCCACCTACGTTTCGATTACCCGATGCGAGGCACCATAGATCGAACGGGTCCAACGCAGTGCTATTAGGTTCATCGCGAGTTTACTTGGCTTGGGGTATGAAGACCAGTGCCAAGAACCAGGACTCTATACGTTGTCCTATCGTTGGTTGCGAGCCGACCTCACCCTGACCTACCGTATGCTAAAGCTCGTTGACTTCCTCATACTGTGGCCATGGCTACCCTTAGTAAGGCCGTGCAGCACCCAGGGCAACAGATACGGACTTGTCGCGTCCGATGTGAAGTGAGCTCCCAGAAACGGTGTTCCGAACGGAGAGTGGTAAATATTTGACACAGTTTGCCTGAACATGTGATGGAAGCAACATCTGTGCTGCAGTTCAGAACGGTGTTAGATTTATATTTTATATCTATTCGATTAAGAGATCGATTGCACAATGATGAGGACATGTCATATATTTGATTCCTGCAACGCAGTGAGTCAGATATTTCAAATGTTACATGATCCTGATGAAGTTATCCAAGGCTTATAACTTTTAAAACATTTTTCACCATCTATCAAAAGTGTTGTACAGAATACATTTCTACTTGCTATATAATACAGTATTCAGTACTCACAGCAATGAAAAATTTTGAAATGGCACACACACTTATAATATAATTGTAACAAAAGCACTTCCATTGAATTCGATGACTTACTATTCCATTTTGTACCGCATCCTGAAGTCTATAAAGACTTGCATGATGTTGTGACGATCAATATGATCGTGGATGTTACGATGCACTAAATCCAAACTTACCACGCATGACAGACGTAAAAGGTATAAAACGATGTCCTCGAGTTTTGTGTAGAAACATATTTACAGGAAAGGGCGGGTGTCGCTTATACAGAAGCGGATATACAAAATACGGCGCTAACTTATTCACTGTACTAATGTGAAACGGTGACATGGAAGTCGATAACGGATTGAATGTTCCATATTTGCTTCTACTATTTGAAACCTACAAGGCGCACCTAAACGTCGAATATGGGAACTTTTCTTCAAATGCTTCAAATATCTAAGTATGTACGTGAATAAGGGCAGCGACATGGGAAATTTAGGCTTGATACTAGACATAATTACTCTGAATATGGGTGTAGATATCGATAAAGTCGCTCAGTAACAGGCTGGAAGATACATAAGCCGAAAGTAGCTGTATGGCGAGTTTTGCATTTCCGATACATGAACTAAGTTCAGCTGTTGTTCACGTAGCCATACCTTTGGAGAAGAGACAACTCCTTTAGTTAACAGCTGCAACTGTTCATCAAATGACCCTGAATTCACTAGTAATGTCGGTAACTGCTTTCTTCACGTTGCGTCAACCTTCATGAAATAACTCCGTTATTCCACAGTGCCAAATTAATACACTTGGAATATCCCTAAAAACTCATTTGAACAAGCATACGAGAAACGCGGGTTGACGTACAACCTGACATCTTCAAGGAAACTACCATAACCAAACTGTGCACCGTGCATCCCAATCGAGGTTAATGTTTTTTCTTCACATACCATTGTTCAATCGGCCTGGTCCTACATCTTTCCAGCAATTGAGAATTGTCCACTGCGTAACAAATGCCAGTTTCCGCAGTGCATTTCAAACAAAATTTAGTACAAACCGACTGACACTGTGAATTATGCATTAATGACGCCTGCAACACGTCACGTTCAAATCAAATTCTCGCATTCTTTGCAATCATACTGACCGCTCGCTTTCAGTTTTCTGCATGCGTGCTATGGAAGCAACATAACTCGGACATGATGGATGATATTTCCCGTCGAAAAACCTAGTAAACTGTCGATAGGAATATGGATTTTTACATATATATAAGACGAGGCTTTGCTGATGAATAAATATGTGTGCCCAGATATCATGAATATAACTCTAATCAATTGGAAGTGCCGTCAACGATTCGATTTGCTGCTGCTTCTTTTGATTTCGAATTGCGTCCTGAACTAAAGTACAACAATGGCGATCTTTCTTTGTTTCTGCAGTCCGACCTTCCTTGGTTAACAGTTGAGCAAAAAGGCTTTTACGACCAAATAAGGCAAACTGTGAATGACATAGTTGAAGCGGTCTTTTTCTTGGCTGCGCCTCACCCAAATGGTAAAACGTTCCTCCTTAGATTGATACTTGCGACAACTAGATCGCAAAATAAATGCCTTAGTCCTTGTGTCATTCGAAATAGCTGCAACATTGTTACTCGTTAAGAGAACAATTAACTTCGCTTTGAAATTATCATTGAACATGTAATTCATTGAATCTCCCGCATACAACATTTTTGAATCGCCCAGTATTGCAAAAGGCCAAACGTATTGTTTGTGGTGAATACATTGTGTCACATAGAAATCGCTGGAGGTACTTGACCGATCAACCTATGAATTCCGAAGAAATAGCAGATAAGTTGGGAATGCGTTAATATTACTTTCAAGTGATTTCAGGCAGTCTTTGTCTATTATTTCTTAATCTACTCTAGTGGACAAAATAAGTGCGTGCCTGAAATACTCTTGCTTGTATGTACATTTAAGACGTTAAAATTACCTGTTTACCAAGTGTCCAGCTTCAACGCAATGAATCCTCTGCGGTATTCTCATAGAAGTTACTGGATATTGGGAACGATAAGTTGCCCGTTTGTCTGACTTCCGGAAGTATTTCATTGCCTCATATATTCTGAACATTTGTGACGTCAACAGAAGAACTGGTTGAAAAAGAATTTTCTAATATGCAGACCAATTACCCGAATCACGATTGCCTGAGTGAAGGAGCTATGCTTACTGCCAAGAACAAGGATTTTGACGAACTGCACATTATTATGCTGTCTAACATTCTAAGCTAGGCAGCCGCAAATAATTCCCTCGACAATGTAGTGGAAACAGATGAAGCGGTTTATTAACAAGCTCATCATCTGTATACATTTTAGCTAGTGTAAAACACCTCAGTTACTGTGGGGCACCAGAAAATAAGAAAAAAGTAATAAATGCAACAGTCGCACGTCAGCCGCGCTACCAGCAACCACTGGGGATCATTCCAAATAGCTACCCGCCGGTTACTGGGAGAAGTTATCTTGCAAAATTGTATTATGCTACGAAATGAGATTGTGGTCCGAGGGAAGGCTAAAAGGGATGGAGATGGAAAGAAACTCACAGCAGAACGCCACTAAGGCCGGCTCCTAGCCTTGTCAGTATGGGTATCTAGCCAAACGAGGTCATCGTATTTTGGACGCCACTACGGGAGTCGTGACACTCCAAACGAGAGCAGCTTCGAAGTGGGGAAATTCATTCCTCTCGATCAAGTCATCGCTTTGCCACCTCTCACTCCACACTCCGGCGAACAAATGTTGCACATCGTGGAAACCTTGGCATAACACGTGACCGAGCCGTCGGAGTCTGGCGCTTGAAATGACGGTGTTAAGCTGTTCAATTCCTTTTCCTGTGCCGTAATCAAGACGTTAAAGACGCTCGTTGCTCACGCCCTGTTCCCAATAGATGTGAGTCAAGCTGCGAACGCACCGGTGGTCGAACTTAACTAACCTCTTTATGTCCGCTGAGCTAAGGGGCCAGGTTTCGACATTGTACAGTAGGGTCGAACATAACACTGTATTGTACACCCCACACTTCAGGATGAGAGTGATAGCGCGTCGGTGCCATAGGTAACGATGGTTAACAAAAGCACCTCGACCTTTTGCTACTTGATTCGAGATATCATCTTTGATCCAAAGGGTATTGATACCACTGCCCAAGTAGTTCCCTTTCTGAATGGCTTTTGCTGATCCCCCAAACGTAAGCGTAGGCAGCGATCTTTGCCAATCTTGAAGGAAAGCTTTGCACTTCAATTTTGCAAGTCAAATCCCGAAGCGGCTAACAGCCAGTGCTAAAGGATCCAGTAAAATTGACACGTCTAGAAGCTGTCACAGATAAGGGCAATATCGTCCGCATACTCGAAATCAAAATTCGTTCTCTTGGGAGTAGCTCAACACCTTCTAATTTGTGTCCTGTGGATGCAATCTCTACGAGCTCGTCAATAACGGAGTTAAAGGGAACAGGTAACTTCGGGCATTCTTGTCTCACGCCATTGAATATAATGAAAGGCAGCGGCAGCTTGCCGTAAGCGCTCACTCTGTCCGTGCTATACGCGTATGGTTATCTGTAGAATTTGCATCTTGCTCTGCCACACTTTTCCTGAGTAGACAGTCTCAAATGGAACAACAATCAACCGGATCGAAGGCACCTTTGATATCGAGAAACACGAGAGCGGTGGGCCGGCAATATATAATACGGCGCTCTAACAAGTGACACAAAGGTAAGTGTTGGTCGATGCAGCCACGACCCCGACGAAACTCGGCTTGCTCCTCACGAATCTGGCTTTCGTGAGCGTCAGTTATTCTGTGAAGGAAAACAGAGGCATGTAGATGTAGATCAGACATTCCCCTACGGTTGCTGCATTCCGAACACGCGCCTCC
>CALYDF020009582.1:0-10690 GCA_944474145.2 Dicrocoelium dendriticum
TGAAGCAACTGACTCATTCCAGATCATCACCAGCAGTGTTAAGGGCAGGCGCAAGAACCTCTCGGTTCTAGTGTAGTAAGCACTGTGTGCTTAAGTTGGTTCATGTAAAGGGAACAAATTCATCAGCAGAGCTACGGTTTTCGCCTGTGAAGAATCAGGTAACAATTGGAGGTGGTGGATACGGGAGAAGGGTAAGCAAATTGATGGTGTGTGTATCAGGATGGTAGATCATCCTGAAAAGAAGAAAGTTAGGTTGCGCTTATTTTTGCGGTTTCATGATTCGTTGTTATAAGCGATACTACCAAATTAGGTAGGCCGAAATAATTAAGTTGTGTTGGCCAACCACCGCCCGAAGCCTTTGGCCAAAGTGTCTAAGCAAAAAGGCAGCAGGGCGAAACAAGTGTTTCATACTCGTTGCGAGTCAGTGACTTAATATGCAATTCATACCAGGGACCCAACAATTCCAAAGTCAGAGGTAAAACCCGATGGCTCTCAGAAGTTAAGAGGCAGTATCTTCATATTTTGGCGAGTCGCCCCCGCCAACTTACATCATTGCTAAGCTGACATTTATGGCTTTCTGTAGGGAGAACGCTTGTCAAGCAAAACCCCCCACGTCCTGGAACACTGTCGCCGAGCTGTTCGTCGATAAGGGGCATTCCCAAGTCGCTTGCACCATAGGCAGTTGTTCGGAAATTTAGCCAAAATCTGGATCCCGCGGAAGAGAAGAGTAGGAAGGCTTCCAATTGAGACAGGGATGCTTGGATCTTGCTGTTGCTTTGTGTCGGTAGTGAGATCCGTTCCACGCATATCGCACGCAAGCCATGGTTGTGTTCCTCAAATCTGGGGGAGCGTTCGCCTCAGATGATCAGTGTTCTATCATGCATACATGGCCTGAGGGTTTCCGAGTTTTCAATGTTGGATGTATTTACCTGCCCTACCCCTTAAAAATTGCGTAGGATACCACAATAACTACATCTGGTTCCCTTAGGGTTATCCCATTCCCATTCTACAGCAGAGTTCCCACGTAGAGTCACTTGCAAAGGTATTGAGGTCCCGCTAAGGGGAATATATGATTGGGATCTGGATTACGCGTGCTACATCGTCTCACTGTGTGACAATCTCTAGACATCACGGAAGACTCTTGATAAACTCCCCGGAGTGGTCCCACTCTTTGGTATACACCTCGCACAAAAGTGTAGACTGCTGTTAGAGAAAGATAAATTCCTCACATATATACTAACACAAATCGAAACCAGAATTCAGTTCAGGATGAAGAATGCCTTTCGGTAAACTCTCATTGGACTTAAACGTTTACAAAGAACTGATGATGTGTCAAAAGCGTCAAATTGGGCTGGGGAATCACTTCTAAGCTGTTCGAATGGTCAAAATCGATAATTCAGGAGAGGACTATGGATAGTAACCTAAATGAAATTGACTGTCTCTTGAAAGATAAACTCCCTTCGTTGGTTGAATCAGTGCTTGTTTATCGATACTCGTTCTCCAGCGGTGCAAGACACCTCGGTCGCATTTCCAGGCGTTTGTCCCAGAGTATCTGCTAGAATATTCAAATGTGGTTCCATAGAGGCTAACTGAAGTCTTCTAACAGCTTATTTTTGTCACACCTTGAATGCGGCCGTACAGTATCAGAGAACGACTTCCAAGGGCGCTACTCATTTCCTAAAAGGTACTTGCGACGCTTCCGAAAACAATTGTTATTTATCACTGAGACCATGTTGCTTCGACCCTTTAATATACAAACCTCGACTTTCCAAAGTAAATATCTAGTGTTACAGCCAGTTAGATCAGTAATAATATCGGTTGGCCATAGTAGTAGTATTGACGGTATGGATCGTTTTTGAACATATAATTCCGGGTTCATATGGTGAATGTGACTAGCCTCGACTATTCACAAGCTCTGCTTTCGGAATCCTTACAAGAAGCGGCCAGGCAGTAAGTAGATGACTCAGAAGTCATTCTCAGAAGCTGGATGGCCACAGTCATGAAGGTGCGATACGATTGAGCTGTTTAAGGATCTCATTACATCTTTGTAAAACTACACCGGGATGTGCTTTCGCATCCTCCGAAATAGGCATCCCGTTGTGCTACGCACGTATTGTGCACTAAAGGAACACGGGCATTGAACGGGCATTAAAGGTGTCAACAAGGGAAGTCCGTCTTCCAAGGGTTTTACAAGCAGTCGCGAGCCGCAAAATTAGCTTTCTCAACAGCACGATTCAGCGTCAAGGTAATGTAACAGCGGCAGAATCTCCCTTAAATTGTAAATGCATGAAAACTATTTCATGCTGGCAGTGCACCTAGGTGAAACTCGTTTTTGTTCCTTCAAATAATTTATGATAAATTTAGCAGTGTAACCATTTTCCCAATGTGCGTCGCTGAATCTCCGTAGTTCTTCACTGAAGGCATCCGGTGAGCAAATATTGCGCGCCCTGAAGACGAGAGCTTTGATTACATTCCTCTTATGCGGTAAAGATATTGCTTTGTATAGGTTAGTGCACTGCCCTGTCTATGTAAACTTTCTGCGTACCTTTATATTTACATAATTCGTCTGAGTTACAGACAATTTCCTCATACAGGAAAGGTAATCTGTTTCCGAACTCATGCTCACATATGGAATGTAGATTCTCCTGTGCACGATTAAAGGCTCAACAACTTTACCGTATGCTTTTCGGGTTCACATAGTGCGAACGTTTCGCCAACATACCGCACATACATTTCAGTCCCACTAGTATGTCTTCTTCTAAGTGGGCCATGTTCTATTTCGCCATAAAGATATAACACAGTAAAGGCCTCAAGAGAGGTCCTGTGGTCACTCTGTACATCTGACGAAATACTTCATCAGGGAAAGTGAAATGAAGATTCAGCCTGCAGCGATGTAATATCTCATTTGGCGGATCCTCTAGCAAATTTGCACATCTATGCAGTTGCTGAGTTGACTCGCTTATAATTCACCGTTATGAACAATAGAATATTTGAAAACAGCGCATCGGTATCAAATGACATCACCTCTTTGTTAGAAAAGCTGAGTTCAGATATCTTTTCAATGAATTTAATGGTTTCTTACACATTACGTGCAAACCATATTCCGTAACGGCTGTAAGTTCTCCAAAATCTACTGGCCAACAAATGCTGGGGAGAACCCACCATGTCAAAAATTGGACGTTGACAGTTTAAACAGCTTAAAAGTCAGTCCTTAGCCCTATTTGATGGTTTTTACACATAGTCAGTGCCAGGTAAACGTTTGGGTCTGACAGGAGAGAGAGAAGAGGGTGAAAAGCGTCATTTAAAGCCTCTGCTGAAAGGTTCTCCACGATGCTCAGTAACGATGAAGTCAACCAGAGAATCTCTAGACAATCCATTACACCTGGAAACAAGCTTAATGTAACGCAAGATCAATGTGCTTTTTGTTGAAGACCAGGGAACATGACAAGTGAGCAATAAACACAACGGGAACGATACAGACAGTTACGAATTTTTAAATTGGATAGCAGAGTTCTGAAAGCATTTTGAGTCTTGGGGCATAAATTGAAAATTTGCGCACCTTGCGGAACGTTTCGTCAGCGTGTGTTGACCAAGACACATTGTAAGATAAATATTCACTTAGGTACTTAACAGTGGGTGAATTGGGTCTATTGTGGTCGCTTACGACCATGGGGAGAGATGTTTGCTACAGCCAAGGTTTTATCAGCGCGGACAGAAAGTTACGTCGCGACATTTTGAAGCGTTGAGAATAAAGGATCGGGATGACTACAACTGTCGAATCTCGTCAAGCCCGATTCGCAGAGCAGTTGATAATTCAGCAGTGTTAGCAATACTGGCTAAGACTACGTCGTCAGTGTACTTAGGTCCAATAAATTTGGGAGATTTGTAAGCATTTCAATGTATGGAGAGAATAAAGGAGGGGATTGCATTGCCTAAGAGTGCAACTGTTTGCCCTTTAGCTGGTAAAGTGGGATCGGTTTACGAAGGAGTTGCTCATCATATTACACACTGCGGGTTAAATAACATTCGCAGACAGCTGATTAAACAGGATTGATCGGCTGACACTTCTAAAAGCGTTTGTGTAATAAAGGAAGAGGAGCCGCACATTCTTGCTTTTTGTATCCGATGAGGACGCTATGGAGTGCATAGGGTATACTACGACATCCAACTTCAGGCCGAGTCGCCGTCGCAACCGATATTACATGTCGTAAACTATCCACTGTGAGCACTCTAAGCGAACGAACAAATGAAATCGAAAAAAGAAATTAATTGTAACTGCACCGCTGCTTAACGACGAATTTGCACTATTGTCAAACCAAAGGGGATGAATCGACTCTAATCTACCCATTCAACCTCAACAACTCACTAAATCTCTGCTACATCAACAAAAGCATTGGTTTGTTCGTCTATTTAGAAGTCTACGGTTTCGCTCCCGTTTCATCAGACTGATCTACCGACCACCGTAAAGATGGGAAACATTAGCTTCTCTTCCTCGACAAAATTCACTGCAGTTGATTGAGTGCACTTTTGTCAAATAGGTTGGTCAGATATGGTTAGAAATTGGCGATCAGAAGAGGCATTTCTTCTAAGAGCTGACGTGGAATCCGGCCAGATTAGTACCGATGATTCTTACACTGGCCATATCCAGAGGTGGGTGGCATTTGCGCTTTTTATGGGCGGAAGAACTATACCGACTCGTGGGAAATAAGACCGATTGATCAGGCAGTAACGTAATGCTTGAACACAGCTGATAGTGCGTCGGAGAATGGTAGGAATAGTGGTTTCGCTTTGGCTGACAGCCTGCTAATTCACCCCGTCATGTTCGAGAACTAAAGTGACACGCCTCATCTTGATGCTGGTTTTCGGCTTTGAAGTAAGCTTCTACTGCTGATAATTCAAAAGCAAATTTTGATTTTTCGTAATTCGATAAAGTTGTACAGAAACCTTTCTACTTGCTCTTAAATACAGTATCAGTATCAGTACCTACGGAAGGTCTACACGGATGCATGCTCTGTAGCGTTGTGTGGGTCTTCAAACGAAAATCGCCATCAAGCAACCGAGGATAATGATTCCCATTCCCTTCACCATGCACCCTTGATATTGTCGGAGACACGCTTCTATCTTTGAGCGATTTTGTCCGCATGTAACACACTTCCGCTACATTTTATGCCGTTAAAGTATTGAGCGTATTAGCTAAAAATACCAAGTTTAACGGATGGTCGCTTAAAGTGCCAGTCCACCGATGGTCCGTGCAAAGGTGTTTAAGTGGGAGCTACGTTGCGTTTTATCACAACGACGAAGATGTTAGGTACCATGGTGAAGCACTTGCCGAGGATGTAAGTTAAACTAAATGCCTGTTACTTGCGTCCATGATATCGATTTGTCCAGCTCATCCACACCGCGTTCTTATTGGTTAGCCTCGCACTTATCAATCAATAACATGTTTTGTACCGTGCGTCATGTGCTTTATGTGCAAGTGGTCCGGTAAACTCTGTTTTTTACTGCTGTTTTGTCCTGCCCGACTACGGTCCAGAGGCGTGCTTTGCTTAATTCCGTCCTTTGACCTTTTGCTTACCAGACATCAAATTTTGACTAAGGAGAAGTGTGAACGGGATGCAAGGAGATTGGAAGAGAAACTGGAGCATTTTGTCACCCAGATGGTTCGTATCTTCGAGGCATACGTACAGGATGACCAACTATCTGATGGAGGTTGGAGAGATGAACTGAAGCTTAATCGTCTACTTCTCCAAGTAAGCCACATAAGTCGAACAACGTTATTGTCATTATCAACTATTTAGAATTAATAATAAAATGAGCGGGGTGACCTAAACCTATACGTGCATAAATCCCTTACGCCTGAGCCATTCTACTTGAGAGCTTTCAGGACTATCACTGAAGCATTTAAGCACTTAAGATCCTCGTTCACAATGCATCTTGATGAACTCATCTTAACTTCGGGCCTGCTACCGTCTGTTTTCCAATCTGTCTCTAACTGGATTGCTAGACCCTGCTGAAGACCTATTCGCAGGACAGACAACCGGGAAGATTTTCTGGTACACTCAGGCTGAGTAACGTGCAAGTAATAACCACAAATACCTCTGTGACAGTGAAAGGAGGTTTTATCGGCGCACCAATACTTAGCAGCGATGCTACGCAGCTTGAGACACGGTATGAACGCTAAATCCACCAAATCAGAGACTCGAACATGAAGCGTATTGGTCGCGGTTCAAACGCCTGTACCACTCCATCACAAATCCACTAGAATCTGTCGATGCAAGTGAAATCATAACTGGGCACTCGTTTGTCACCTGTGTTTTGGGTGCCGACAGTCCTCCGTTAATCCAATATGATGAACACTATGTAAAAGTTGAATAGGATGTCTCGCGACTGATGAACCTGACGACAAAGTCGTCCGCATTATCTAGCTTAACCAGATTTTCCTTCTGAAATAACGTTGTTCGTTACATCGAACGGTTTATCAATGGAATATCTGATAAGGAAGTCTACAATACAACTGACTAGAAGTATTATTATTATTAGACATGTAAGCTAGAGGGGGGAATACCTTAGCTACTGTGCCCCAATACATAAAGGAAAAGGAAAATAAATACAAAAGCTGCATGCCAGCTGAGCTGCCAGCGACTGATAGGCATCGTTCCGGTAAGCTACCAGCCGGTTATTAGGCAAAAAGAACAATTATCATGTTTTACGCTACGAAATGAAATCGTAGGTGGAGGGGAGGCTGAAAGTTGTGCGACGGGGAGCCCTAAACTAAATTCCAGTGTTCTTGGAAATGTGTCCAAGAATGTACTGCATACAACGAAATTGAGTGAGAGTTGCTGGACACACACATGCGGTTACGCGGACAATTTAACACTTTAACGGACGAATCCTTTGAGTCGGAATACTGGGTCGCTTCAGTTAATGCAGGATTACTGTCTTCGTCTGTATCCCTATGAGTCAGTAGCACATATCACGGGATCAAAGGGGCTGTAACAAACATAACTGTGTAACTAGCTGCACTAAAATAAATAAATAATTGCTATATTCCTCGGCGGTGTAAGTCACAATCCAACAATGGGGTCTGATCAATGAGTACAGTAGATTCGCACAAACCGAGTAATTGTTTATGCTTTATGCAATGGATCTAAAACCGAATTTAGTACACTTGGCATGTTTAGGATGTTAGAGAAATTGAAAAGATGTAAACAATGACAGCTACAGATTTAAACACATCTTCAAGTAAAATCATACGACCAGCTATGGAGCCGTTCCCAAAGGAACATGCTTCCATGCAGTATGTACCCTCGAAACGTTTCGCCCTCACTTCCATACAATAACTGACCGCGTGCGGTGTGGCAAAGTAACATATAGACCATCACCTGTTTAACATATGTTGAGTCGTTTTAAGGCTGCTTTTATGCATACATTTTGGGCAATAAAGTCTCAGCCCAGTCCTTTCTGCGGATCATTCAATTCTGGCACTTCTTTACACTCCAGCCAGTTAGTGGCAGTGTGCCTTTCATAGGTATAGCTTTTTTCTAATCTGGAAGCTTCATTCCGTCTCCTCAGGAGATCAGCCAAGTCCTGATCAACAATGGAATAAGGAAGAATGTAAAATAAGAAAAGTTGCGTGCAATATAATATTGTTGGTAACAAAAATAACTAGATTTGTTGTACAATAACGTAAAAATGCATCGAACCGATCGTACGATCAAATTGTGCGGTGTGACAGCCGGTCAGATAAGTGCACCAGTTGTTCATAGGCAAAAAGGTAGTAAAACCAATTTTTGGAGTCAGTATTAGTAGCAGTTATTCGTGCGCTAGGAAATGTCGGCCGGTGATCGAGTGGTCCGCACGTTTGCTTTGCAACCATGAGGTCACCGGTTCGAATCCGCGTAGGGATGGGCGTCCTCGCGGTATACTCAGCCCGCGCACGACTGGTGGTGGTCGCGCGGCAGCGAAGCGCGGTTACGGCGTTCTTTTAATTATTATTATTATAATTATTATTATACCAGGGAATCCGGAATCGCCATTCACTAAATCAAGATTGTGTTGCTGAACTGTCAACTCCGTCAAAGCAGGGGGAACGACTAGCATTAGAGGACAAATGTAGCAAAGAGCATCTCAGAACAAACACTGCGCATTACGAAGATAATTCCTGGCCCCGTACCAGTAAATAATTTTGTTCTCGGGTTTAGGTCAGAAGACAGTTGGTAGGAAGTACGTTTGAGTGGGATAAAACCGCATAAGAGATTGCGTTAAAGAACATCATGTGAGGCGGTTGTAACAGCTCAACTTATAAGATCAAGATTGCGCTGACGCATTTGTTGAACATGTTTCCAGTCGATGTTCTTCCGTATCATTACTGATCCGGCTATTCTTCATACAGCTTTTTATCATCAAGTTGGATTCTTAAAATACATTTCACTTTCATTTTACAAATAAATCTTTATCCTTTTCTTGAACATGCACAAATGTTCAGTACATCCCATCTCTTTAGTCATCTTATTCCATATGGATTCATGCCTAAGAAGGTAGCAATGTCTCCTTATGCTGATCTTGATTTTAGCTGAAACGACTATACATTCACTATCTCGTAGTTTGTAACTGATATTTTTTCGGAAGTGTAACTGACAGATTCCAACATATGCTTTCCGTCAAGTGATATTGTGGAGGAAGCACAGATTTAAATGCATTGTTCCTAAGCACAGAGGTTCAAGATTCAGCACCCTGCACCTACGATGCGGCACACTGTCCAGTGATTTGTGGCCTGCTACTATGCTAAGGTGGACTTCAAAGAATTGATTCAATGATCAACGAATTTAAACAAGTGGCGGAATATTATTCTACAGGCTTCGTTGGGTGATTTGATAAGGTTATCGAAAATGGTATACAAATCTATTAGTTCTCTAAGTAGTAAAGAAAGCGCTTATTGTTCGTTATGCTGTAATTCTGCGTTCCGCGTAGGTCCACAGCACAAACATGTGACTGAGAATAAATTCAAGGTAAATACCACGAGTAGAACAGAAAGATAGTGTCAACAGACAAAAAGTAAGCGACTGAGTGTGTCGTCTAACCAATTTTTACGTATGCCACTTGTTGTTGCAGAAACAGTCCATATTGGGTAGAGTTTCCTCATCGGTATACATGTTAGCTAGGTGGAAAACGGAGCTACTGTGCCTACAATACATAAAAAGGGAAAAATGCAACAGTCGAAAGCCAGCTGAGCTGCTGGTAACGAATGGACATCGTTCCGGTAAGCTACCAGCCAGCTAATATGAAGAAAACAATTTACTATGCTAAATTATATAAGGCTAATTGGTGAGGTAGTGGTTGGAGGGGACAGCTAAGAGGAAGGGAGTGGAACAAAGATGCTCCCAGCATGAACGCCGTTGACTTCAGCTCCTAGCCATGTCAACAAGTGCATCCAGCCAAACGTGTTCACCGTCTTTCGAACCAGAACCAGGGAACCGTGACGCTCCAACAGAGGCCAGCTTCGAAGTGAGGGTCTTCATTCCTTTCGACTAAGTCATCGTTTGGTTACCCTTCCTCTTCTTCCATTCACACCCCCGGCGCACAAATAATGCACCTCCCGGGAGCCGGTGGGCTGGCATGCGTAACACGTGGCCGAGCCATCGGAGCCTGGTGCGTGAAATAACGGTGCTGAGCGGTTCTGTTCCGTCGGGCCGTCGGGCACCCTCGTTGCTTACTCGGTGTTCTCACCAGATATGAGCCAAACTGTCAACGCACCTGTGCTCGAACGCAACTAGCTTCTTTATGTTGGCTGATGTAAGGCGCCAGGATTCACAACCGTACAGTGTGGTCGAACGTACCGCTGCATTGTACACTCTGCCCTTCAGGGCGAAAGTTCTGTCGCGCCGACGCCATAAGCAGCGGAGGTTAGCAAAAGCGCCTCGTGCTTTTAATATACGGTTCGTGCTGTCATCTACAATTCCACGGACGCTGATACAACGTCCCAGGTAGTTGCATTTTGGAACGTCTTGCAGCTGATCCCCGCCAACGGTCAGCGAAGGTGGCGGTTCAGACCCATCTTGGAGGAACGCTTTACATTTCGATAATGCAAAGCAAAGCCCGAAGTGGCTGACAGCCAGTCCTAATCTGTCGAGTGTCGCTTGGCATGTCTCGGAGCTGTCACAGGTGAGGGCAATATCGTCAGCATACTCCAAATCAAGAAGTTGTTCTCCTTGAAGCAGATCCACAACTTTAAATCGTATCCTGTGAACGAGATTCTATGACTTCGTCAATAGCGATGTTGAAGAGAAATGGTGACAGCGGGCATTCTTTCCTCACACAGCTGGAGACATTAAACGACGACGACAGCTGGCCGTAATCACTCACTGTGCGTCAGTTACATGCGTATAATGCCCGGATAATATTTACATATTTCTTGGGCACAACTTTAATGACTAGAAATACAAATGGGCACGTCTATCAGCCGAATCGAATGCATCTTTTATATCGAGGAACAGGACTACGATGAGCCACCGATATATGTGCCGGTGCCCCAACAACTGACGCAAAGGGAAGATGTGATCAATACAGCCCCGACCTCGACCAAATCCAGCTTGCTCTTCACGAATACGTCTTTCACGAATGGTAATCAGTCTGCGAAGGATGACAGATACAAGCAATTTGGAGGCGATGGATATCAGTCTGATTCCTCTAT
>CALYDF020009583.1:0-10693 GCA_944474145.2 Dicrocoelium dendriticum
GTCGCAGGTGCGTATCCAATTACGGTCGCAAAACATATGATAACTGTTCCAGAACCTCAAAGGCTGCGTGTGACGGCCGTCAAGCAGATCACAATCTGTCTCTGCAATCACATTCCCGAGCTGGATCTGCTCTCCACTGCCTTGTGGGTCAGGCTATTGAGCCAAAGGCTCCGGGCGGAGTCCCTCAAGCAAACCTCCGAAGCACAACGACCACCTCGCGTGCGATTGCCCACCAATGCAATCGTATGCCTGCGCGCAAAGCACTCAGCATCGGGTGCTGAAACGTGCGCACACTACTGGACCGGAACTCCAGCGAGCGCCCGGAGCGACGCACTGCACTGGTCGCAATGGAGCTGGCGCGCTACCACATCGATATTGCGGCGCACAGTGAAACTCGGCTCGTTGAGCAAGGTAAGTTACATGAAGCAGGTGCTGGCTACACATTCTACTGGGTGGGGAACGCCGCCTCAGCACCACGTGAACATGGGGTCGGATTTGCAATATCCGATCGCCTGAATGGCCAGCTGGTGGGTGAACCAACAGGCATCAGCGCGCGACTGATGACTGTTCGCCTACGACTCGGAAGAGGTAAGTTTGGTACTTTTATAAGCACGTACGGTCCGACCATGTGTTAGCCTGATGACACGCGTGATCAGTTCTACACTGAGCTATCCTCCGTGATACGGTCTGTGGCCAGGAGCGACCGACTATTTCTGCTGGGTGATTTCAACGCGCGCGTTGGGCGTGATGCGTCAGCGTGGACAGATGTTATCGGTGCGCATGGCATTGGTTCAGCGAATGCGAACGGTGACAGGCTGCTCTCACTGTGTGCCACTCACGGCCTGACGATCACGAACACTCGGTTTGCACTGAGTGCGAGTGATATAGCAACTTGGATGCACCCACGGAGTGGTCACGCTCACCTGCTCGACTATGTCATCGTACGTCAGCGTGATATGCGTGAAGTGCGCATGACACGTGTACTGCGTGGAGCTGAGTGTGGCACTGACCACAAATTGTTTCGGACCAAACTGTACATATATTTTCGT
The DNA here is from genome assembly GCA_944474145.2 of Dicrocoelium dendriticum. Lineage (NCBI taxonomy): Eukaryota > Metazoa > Platyhelminthes > Trematoda > Plagiorchiida > Dicrocoeliidae > Dicrocoelium > Dicrocoelium dendriticum. The sequence continues at coordinate 1,050 of CALYDF020009583.1, forward strand.
AAATCGATGTATTGCACTCCCGCCGTGAATCGGCGTAAATTTAACATTCTCTCCCTCGGTACTGTGGCGAAACGTACTGAGCTGGAGAAGGCGATGGCTGCACGCCTGTGTGATGTGGACTGCATAGCCACAGTGGGCGACCTGTGGCACCACATTCGCGACCAGGTGACAGCTGCTGCCGAGGAGACGATCGGGCGCGCAAACTGTAAGCGGCCTGATTGGTTTGATGACAACAATGTGACGATTGACGCATTGGTGTCAGAGAAGAATGCAGCATTTGCTGCACATGTTACAGACCCCAGTGACTTGGGGAAGAAGGGTCAGTTTCGCAAACTTCGACGGCGACTGACCCGAGAGCTCCGTCGCATTAAAAATGCATGGTGGACGGAGAAGGCGAAGCAGATGGAATGCTACGCCGAACGCCGTCAACATAAGGAATTCTTTGACTCCTTGAAGGCGGTGTATGGACCGAGATTGGAGCCGCTGAGGACACTGATCGATGGTAGTCCAGCCGCTACCTGCACCCATACTGCAGACATAATGCAGGTCTGGCGGAAACACTTTGACTGTCTCTTGAACAACCGTTCAGAGATCGACTGGCCTACATTGAATGGCCTGAAACAGCACGATGTGAAGGCGGATCTGGCGGATACGCCGAGACTGGATGAGACGCAGAGAGCACTTGCTCAGCTGCGAAACGGCAAATGTGCCGCAGGTGACGGGATCCCACCTGAAGTATTGAAACACGGTGGACCCGCGTTGTTGACTGCGCTGCACCACTTGGTGCAACGCGTGTGGATTGAGGAGGAGGTGCCTGCTGAGCTGAAGGATGCCCTTGTGCTACCACTGTACAAGGGCAAAGGTAGCAAGCAATGTTGCACGAATTATCGTGGCATCAACTTGCTGAGTTGTGTGGGCAAGGTGATTGCCCGAATCCTGCTCAATCGCCTCGTGAGTCAGATTGTGGAACCAAACGTGGCGGAAGAGCAATGTGGATTCCGTTCGGGTCGCAGCACTATAGATATGGTGTTTGCGGCTCGTCAGCTGCAAGAGAAGTGCAGAGAACGACACCAGCCATTGTACTCGCTTTTTGTTGATTTCACCAAGGCATTTGATACGGTGAACCGCGAGGCACTGTGGCTGGTGTTGGGTAACTTTGGTTGCCCGCGTAAGTTTGTAAGTTTAATTGAATGTCTGCACAGTGGTATGCGAGCGAGGGTGCAGCTGAGTGGAGAGACCTCTGGTGACTTTACAGTTGTCTCTGGTGTGAAGCAAAGCTGTGTTAGCTCCTGCCCTGTTTAATATATATCTTCATGCAATGTTGTCTTGTGCTTTTGATGCGGCTTGTGCTTACGGTGTTCGTGTGGAGCACCGTATTGATGGTGGGTTGCTGAACATCCGTCGTTTCGGTGCGAGAACTCTAGTCTGTGAGACAACTATCCGTATGTTGCTGTTTGCTGACGACTGTGCGTTGTTTTCACACAGCGCGGATGAGTTGCAGCACATGACTAGTGCTCCGGCTTCGACAGCGGCCAAATTCGGGCTCACCATCAACACAAGCAAAACTGTCTGTCTCTTTCAGCCTTCACCGGAGGTGCAATCTTCAATATTGCCGCAAATCAGCATTGGTGCTGAAGTATTGGAAACCATCTCCCGCTTCTGCTACCTTGGGAGTGTGATGTCGACTGGTCAGCAGCTACACGTTGAGTTGCGTAATCGCGTGTCGAAGGCGGCAGCGGCATTCGGGAAGCTTGAGTACCGAGTGTGGAACAACCATCAGCTTACCAATGGCACGAAGTTGATGGTGTACAAATCCATGGTACTGTCCGTTCTTCTATACGGCAGTGAAACGTGGACGATGTACCGTCGGGACGTGCGATATCTCGAGCGGTTCCATCAGCAGTGTCTGCGACGAATTTTGCGGATCGGTTGGGGCGCCAGAGTTGCAGACACGGAAGTGTTGCGCCGAAGTGGGATGTATGCAGTGGACGGCATACTTTTATTGAGACACCTGAGATGGCTCGGTCATGTGAGCCGTATGGATTAGACGCGGATACCGAAACAACTTATACGGTCAGCTGAGTATTGGGAAGCGGCACGTGGGGAAACCAAAGTTACGTTACCAGGACATGATTAAAGTGAGCCTCACACGTTCTAATCTTGATTGCAGATCATGGGAATCGAAGGCGGTTGATCGTGGTGCGTGGCGCGATCTAATCACGAAGGCAGTTGCTGAAGTGCGGGAGAAATCCCTCATGCATGCAGAGAAGAAGCGGCAGTTACGGAAGCGGCAAGCACCAATGAATTGTACTCCATCGACATCGAGCGCATGGTGCTGTAGCACATGCGGTCGCGAGTGCCTTAGTCAGGCAGGCCTAGTGAGCCATGAGAGAGGTCACTCGGGACCACTGCCGAAGCGACGACGGGTCCCGTAGTGAACGTAGGCAGCACCGGCGCAGCGTTTGTAGGCACGCTGAATTCGATTTACTAACCGCATGCTTGCATGCTAAGTCTCTTTATTTCAGGTGGTGGGTTTTCGGTTCTGTCTTAATGCCTTTCTTTCTCATATAAATGTCTAGTGGACCTTGAGCTACGCCCTTTGGTGCCACTACAGAAGCAACGACGGGTCCTGCAGAGAATTACGGCGAGCCGGCGCAGCGTTTGTAGGCACGCTGAATTCGATTTACTAACCGCGTGCTTGCATGCTAAGTCTCTTTATTTCAGGTGGTAGGTTTACAGTTTTTACCTTATTGCTTTTCTTTCTCCTATAAATATCTCCCTGTACTCTATTCCATTAACTTGCACACATCGCCTAAGCCAATTGTATTCGATTTCCATAACATTTTTGTGTTCGTGGCATTCCGTGAACTATACTTCCTGACCTCGTGCACTTAGCTAGGATTTGTTTGTAAACAACTTATTACATATGCTATTTAATTAAGGTTTATATCACCGTTTCCTTATGCATTAATCGAGTTTTCTCTTTTTCTTTTTTTCTTCTCTTTTCTCTCTCTCTCTCTCTCAAGTGTTTGGATGTTGTTTGATATCCCCGGTGTGGATGCGCTTGATGTGCATGTTGACAAGGTGCCTACCTGTCTATTACCCACTACCTCGTCCATACTGGCTCCAGGAGATAGTTGGTCGTTGCTGGAGGGGACAGGGTGCACGGTCCTTGTGGCCGTGCTAGGCTCGAAGAGTGGTTGCATGCACTCAGTGTGGAGCGGACTACGGTCCAGCCACCGCCTTGTGTGCGCTTGATTCCCAAATACAGTGTGCTTGTGTTTGCCTGTGAAGGAGTGTGGGCCGGCTCCGTTGATGAAACGTGGTTCCCATCCGCATGCCTCCCGGTCCTATTCCTTCGGGTTTACACTGGATATGTGGTGTGTGGTTGGAGCTGTGGGTGGTGCAGCGCAAGCCATCCATGGTCCCTCTGTAGGCGCAGGCGTCCTGTGGCTTGCCACAGTGACAGGCAAATCCGAAACCGGATGCCGCCAACCATATGTATATATATATATATATATATATATATATATATATATATATATATATATATATATATATATATATATAGAGAGAGAGAGAGAGAGAGAGAGAGAGAGAGAGGTATTCCGGTACTTCGTGTTCTACAACTATCGTCGTAAGTCTGGGTTCGTGGAATCTTTACGCCTCTTTAGTACTCTATCGATTCTCCTCCTCTACCATCGAGGCGTACCGGATTATCTCACAGGACAAAAAGGAGCAAACTCGTTATGTAGTTGCTCAAGACCAGTTTTAAACAGTAACCACCTCTGTTCCAAAGATGCCTGTTTCTGGTCAACAATCCAGTTGGCCTGGTGGGCCCTATCCCTGTTACATGTTGTCAATTCGACTGAAGCTTTTCACGAGTCAAGAATCCTTGCAAGTTTCGGCGTGTCTAAGGAGAAGGGGAGGACGCAATGATCATTCCTACCAATAGGTGGTTCCACTTGCACCTCTGCCAATCAACCATGTTTGGTGATCACAAGATTCAACGTGGAGTGGACACTCGCGAGGCGATCTCTGGTCGGTACATTGACGTGTTGTTCAAGTGCGTTCTTATGCATTCAATATACCAGTTCCTGTTCCAGGGTATCCATTCTGTTTACGGTTCCCTGCCAATCAGCATAAGGAAGGTTTAAATCACCAACGATTAGGAAATTAAGCGCAGCAACCATAGCGCGCATCAACAGTGCTCCAAGCTCTTGATCCTTCTCTCGTATGGAGGATGGACTGCGGTAGGCACACACCATGATCTCCAATCTTCTCATCATCCTTAGGTAACAAGATACTACCTAAACGTTCGCTTTACTCATGATAAACGGAGCCTCCCAATGACTATACTGCCGTTGTATAAGCAATAGTGCTCCTCTACCAGTTTGATGGTCAGGCCTATCTACTCGATAGCCCACAAAATCCACCAGCAAGTCGCTAATCGTGTCGCTCAGAAGAAGTCATGTCTCTGTCGCAGCAGCCACATCAGCACGCTCAGCGCCTCACCAACTCGCCTCATTTGTTTCTCCCACTGCAGCAATTGGTATACCATATCCTTAGTCCTTTCTGACGAAGCTGTTTCCCCGCGAGTGCAACACACGAAGGGACAACCCGTCGCCACTTCATCACCAGTTGCCATCTGAAAGGCTGGATCGAGATTGGGCTGTTGTAGATCAACACGAGAGTTCTTTTCGGGTTTCAACCGACTTGACTTAATGTGTAAAAATCCAACCGGCATCTTTCTCTTTAACTTGCTAGGTCCAGCAACGCTATCTTTTGAGTTTCCTGTAAGTTTAACCTCGGGAGTTTCAATGTTTGTTTCCCATACCGGTCCACGAGAAGCACGTAGTAGCCATGGGCCCTAATGCAGTTGGTATTACACGTGAGGCTTCAACCAATCCTGGATGCGCCACCTGTAAACTGGTATCCGCACCCTCGCTTCTTTCCTCAGGTAACGATCTGAGTCTTGGTAATATCCGGTGCAAAATTCATCGTGGTCACCTGCAGGTCATGAGTTATTCCCCTTGCAACCCATGTAGTTCGAAGACTAGAGCCGATGACCGCCGCTGTGGTAGGAGTGCAGTCACGATCGACCAGTCGGTGTAATATGCGTGCTGTCGAGGATTTCGAGAGCTTCTGTGTCCGATGTGTACGTAGGTCGTAGTAGACCTGGGGAGCTGCAATGGAAGGTAAATACCTCGTAGGTGGCTGGATGCTCATATCACAGCCACCTAGTAAGAGACCATAGTAAACCAAACGTGAAGGTAAAGAGAAGAGGAAGAATCAATGACCGTCTATCCGAGGTACGACGATCTCCTTAGGGATTACCGTAAGGTCACGCTCGGACCTGCTACATTATCCCCCCTGTTGACAGGCGCTGTTCTCAGCGACTACGGAAGTACTAGTCCGTCCCGATCTGCTGATGTGAAGAACTGATGAGTGCAGTGTGTTCGGTACGAGAGATTTCGCGACAAGCAGTGAGGTCACAGGAAAGTCAATAGTGGCCTCAAAGGCAACGATCAAGCTTCAGGAACTGCTGTCGGGAACTGGTAGGGTCGTTAAATATGTAATATGCGTCCAATCGTGAATTTCGATCTTCCGTGTCCAAATTCAAATGGGGTAGGAACAAAAGGAGATTCACGTGGTTGTTCCATCCTGAATACGTCGTTCATCCAGGTTCGAGTTCGGTGTACGATTGGACAGTTGTATGAGCCAAATTAGCATGTGCAGAACACCTCGCGGTCAACTAATCAAGACCCACGCGTCTTGCGCTAGCAGACCCCACTGCGCCGACCACGTATAACAAGAAAAGGAAGAGTAAAATTGTAGTCCAGACATAAAGTGGGATATAAAATTTGAAGAGAAGTTAGTACGAGCAATTAAGGAGGAAATGATCTGAAGAGTAATCGAAAGAAGAATTAAAGAAAGAAAGGGAAGATTCAGAGCTGCAAGCTGAGGGTGTCACTGTGGGTGACAATACGACGTCTTAGACTACACTCGGTGGAAGTTGGAGCTGTTGACAGCCACAGCAGCCTGTTTCGCATCAACAGTTACCTACAGGTGAGTTAATTTTGCCTCCTAATCCATTACTGACGATAGTGATTGTATTCATCGTGCTAACATGCCGTTTCGCACTTAATAATACATAGTACGCAGATGACTATGAGACGGCTCAAGGTTTTCGTAGGAAGGTATCCAGCAACCCGAGTGCGGAAGAAACAAGAGGTCATTCTCTGGAACGCCTTTAAGACGCACTGTGTACGTTTGAACAACGGAACAATGGTTTGATACGGGTAAAAAAGGTGATGCTTAACAGGTCCCGTAGGATGCTTATGGTGGAAATGCAAAATATAAGAAATTGTTAGCAAAATAGGGTTTACACAGTTAACTCACTGAAGTATACGTAGCATAGATCGCAAATCCATGAGATCATCATACATCATTACACATGTTAGCTAGTGGTGTAAAACACCACAGCTACTATGCCGCAATACAAAAGAAAAGAGATATGCAACAGTTGCATGCCAGTTGAGCTACCAGCAAAGGATGGGCATCGTTCCGGAAGGCTACCAGCCGGCTACTAGGCGACAAAAAATTATGTAAAATTATATTATACTACGTAATGAGATCGTGGTTGGAGGGGAGGCTAGAAGATAGGGGGAGGGACAAAGAAACTCACAGCAGGGACGCCAATGACGTCGGCTCCGAGCCATGTCAGCAAGTGTATCCAGCTAAACATGTCCACCGTCTTTCGGACCCCAACCAGGGAGCTGTGACGCTCCAACCGAGGCCAGATTCGAAGTAAAGGCCTTCATTCCTCTCGACCAAGCCATCGCTTGGCCACCTCCATTTTTTCCATCCACACCCCGGGGCGAGCAAACAACGCATGTCGCGAGAGCCAGTGGGTTGGCATGCGTAACACGTGGCCGAGCCATCGGAGCTTGATACGTGAAATGACGGTGCTGAGGGGTTCAGTTCCTTTTCCTATGCCGTAAACAAGGCGTCGAATAGGCTCGTTGCTCACGCGGTGTTCTCATTAGATGTGAGCCATGAGAAATGACGGCACATTGGATGTTGGCAAAAATCGGCTTTTTCTGGTGGAGATGAAAAACGTGGAACAAAATCTGGGATTTAGCCGCCAGTGAAATCTCTTATTCATGGGGAATGGGTTATGTGAGGTAGTGCAGGGAAATAAGTGCACGGTCAACCCTAGATTTGAACTTTGCCAGCGTGGGAGCACATATGACAGATTTCGGTAGTACATTCCAGTTCTGCAAACGCGTACGGAAAAGAAATTCCGACGGCATTCTAAACGACTGTGCTGCTATGCCAGCTTGAGATGGTGGCCTCTCAAATTGCTGTTGTGACTGAACTCTGCTAATAGCGGCACGTGTGGTTGGGATATCATAAAATTTCCGCGACCGCACGATGCAAGTGCAAGTAAAGGAAACATTTTGTGCCCCTGTTCTCATGACTAGTGGAGTCCCACAGGGTTCTGTCCTCGGCCCCGTGCTTTTCAATGTCTTCATCAATGACGTACCGTCCGCACTCCAGGCGGATTGCCTAATCTACGCCGAGGACCTGAAGCTGTAGATGGAGGTATCCAGTATGGAAGATGTTGCCAGGTTAAAACCGACACTCGACCTGCTACATGATTGATCAATTAAGTGGTAGTTGCCAACAAATCGTGAGAAATGTTCGGTTCTTCCAGTTGGTGCGTCTGACTCATTTGGAACCTACCATATTGGTGGTTCATTGCTCAGAAACGCCACCCAAAAGAGGGATCTTGGAGTGACAATTTCGCCTGACCTCAACCCTAATGAAGATACCAAGAAAAAGGTCGCTGCGGTCTACAGGATGTTTCCCTATACGTAGAGCATTCTCTCGCCTGACCCCGGGGCTCTTCCGACTCCTGTTTACTTCACATGTTTGCGCGCTTCTCGAATACGGGCTACCTGCCGCCTACCCCGTTACGAAATTCGAATGTAGGATGATTGAGAAGGTTCAACGGCGTGGATCCAAATCTGTTCCTGAGCTGCGGCACCTGACCTATACTCTCCGATTCAAAAACTTAAACTCTTCTCCCTGGGTTGCCGTCGTCATCGCGGAGATTTGATCTTCACCCGACGTATTCTTGGAGGAGTTGGGGAGGGAATTACAGGAATGCTTTCATCTCAACATAGAGAGTTAGACAAGAGGCCACAGTTTGAAACTGTTCAAACGGAGGAATCATTGAGTTCGATCCAGCCTGACTTTATCCGCTCGCATTGTGAATGAATGGAACCGCCTTCCAGAGTCCATCGTCGATGCCGAGACCGAGGAACGTTTCAAGCATTTGTTGGATTCTCATTGTAGTTTATGGGGATCCCACTGTTTCCAGTGCAGCTTCAGTGGTTCACTGTGGGACCTTGTTCCGCAATGACCCAGGCTATCTCCGCAACGATCGGGAAGTGACGGAGCTGACAAAGGACTTTCTACTCTCCATCATCCAATGATTCAATGAAGCGCAATCGCCGATCTTGTCCGCTGAAGACCCCAAGCAGCTGAAGCCTTCGTTTATACGGCAAATTATACAGACCCTTAACGTTTTTGGTTGCCCGGCGTTCAGATATCTCCAAGGCGGTGAGATCTCTCTTCAGCCATAGCTGCCATACCTGTATTGCGTATTCCACATGTGACCGTTGTATGAGCAGAGAGGTTCCCACCTATAGCGTCGGATCAACAGAAAACAAATGAGGGTAATTTGTGGGCGGTACTGCCTGCTGTACCGGCTGGTCAGGTATAACAGACAATAGAAGCTTTCGGCTAACGAGCATCCTGTTTCTTGTGCCGGTAAGTGAAGCGGCCCCCAGCACTTTAACGTTGGATTGACTCTTCTTGCTTCTGCAAAGGAACGAAGCAAGAACAATGGCAACCTTTGCACTTTCATGTGTCAGCATCGAAATACATCACATATTCCAGTATAATTACAATATCACTTTGAAAAGATCAGATCAAGTCATCTAAGCCCCATTTGAAGGATTCTATAGACTCACATTCCACTAAATCAGAGGGAAGTTTATTCCAAATGTCAACTACTCGGTTCGTAAAAAATTTTGCCTTGATGTCCAAACGAGCTCTATGTTGTTGAGTTTCAAGCGATGCCCGCGCAGGTGGTCCGAGATAGTTAACTCAAACAGATGGGTGGGACTAATACTACTAAGTCCCTTATTGATCTTAAACGTCTCTATCAAATTCCCTCTCAACCTACGCCGTTCTAAGGAAAATAATCCCAAGCTACTTAGACGATCTTCGTACGACTTCCCTCGTTGACCTTCGATCATTCTGGGCGCAAGTTGCTGAATCTTTTCTATACACATGGCGTCACTACGCAGGTATGGTGCCCAGGCCTGAACACAGCACTCCAGATGTGGGCTAACCACTGCTTTATATAACTACAAGAATACTTCTGCTTTAGTGTTACTCAGCGCCCTCCCAAGACGAAACAACTCTTGTCGCGCTTTATTGTAAGCATGGCCACACTGTGAGGAAGGCTTAAAACTGTTCAATAACACCTAGATCGCAGGCTTCATTAGTACACTGCAATGGTAGAGAACCCACAGGAGACTGTACTGCAATTCCGCTACCAATATTCA
>CALYDF020009584.1:0-10649 GCA_944474145.2 Dicrocoelium dendriticum
AGATGGTTCGACATTCGTGTCTGTCTCGTCACGTGATTGTGTTGGACACGCACCACAGCCGTTCAGAGCTAGACAGCCCAGCATTCATGACTATGTCCTCTCCTGTGGTTGGCCAATTGATCTATTGATCTTTTGGATCCCGGTTGCACAGCCTTGTCAGTTTTTCAACACAGCTCGTCCGGCACGGTGTTGTCCTTGCTTCCCGTTCTGGGTGGGTTCAGTTAGAGTCAGACGTTATAATAAACTGCATCTGTAGAAGACTGTTGAACTGTTATTAGAGAAAGACTGACATCTGTGTTTTCAGTTTGTACCACTGAAGTGTCGGAAAGTTGGACCACTCAAGCCGCATTGATATGACAAGGATGATGGCAAAATGGTTCAGCAGTGATACAACTTATGGGACAAATTCCTTCTCTTCCAATGATTAGCAAGCGTATAAAATACTGCTAAATATTTGCCATAGTGCAAAAATGAGCAAGCACCAGCACTTTGAACAGTAGCTCGCAACCGTCGCAACGACAGCTCCGAAAAGGATGTTTGCTTGCGCGATGCGGCGCCTCAAGCTACCAAGTGATCTGTCAGCGCTAAGGGCTCGGGCGGACAGCCTCTAGCCGTGAGCATGCGTCCACCTTGGCGGCACACATCGCTTCCCTGTTTGCAAATGACCAGGTGTCCGTACGGAGTTCAACGTGTACCGCGCTTACAGAACTCGACCGTCTCTTTTGCAGTGTTGAAGAGGTGCATCAACTACTCATCCACCTTGACGGCACTAAATCTGCTGGTCCTGGCGAAATCCAACCCCTGATTCTCAAGTCCATATCGGTCATCATCTCACCTGCTGTGACTAACTTGCTCAACAGGTTCGTTGCCGAGTGACTGAAATTGCTCAGTGTCTAAGCCGATTCCGAAAGGCGGTGACCCCAACAAGGTGGACAAATACCGGGCGATTTATCTGGCACCTATTTTGGCCAAGATTGTCTAGAAGACCTTGACGAAGGGAAAACCACAGCTGCTCCATTTAAAAAATTTACGGATACGCACACAGCACGGTTTTATACTAGGCCACTCATACATTATCAACCTGCTGGTCACGAGGTCTGAATGATTACATACATTGAATCAGGGGAAGTTTGTCGACGTAATTTACGTCGACCCCAGTAGAGCATTCGATAAGATAAGTCATCAGGTCCTCTTCCACAAACTGAGAATGTGCGGTGTTGGCGGATCACTGCACCAGTGGACGCAAGACTTTCTCATTGGGTCGAAGTGGAGGGTACAGATCATCTGCCATCTAACCGATTGGTATCCCAGGGCTCGGTGCTGCGACCCACTCCGTTCCTAATCCACATCAACGATCAACCTCAGCTTCTTCGGTCGCCGTGTGCCCCGTTTGCAGAGGACCTTAAGAGTTGGAGAGAAATTAGCATCCCAGACGATTGCAGCTTATTTCGGCACGACTTCAACCGCTTCTGCTTGTGGTCTGCGGAAGTCCGACTCCCGATCAACCCATCCAAGTCGATATTTATGAGCCTGTGGAAAAGTGTTGATGGCTGAATTTACACCATTGACAACCGACTGCTACATCCCACACCTTCCCTGAAGGACCTAGATGTACTCTCACGGTGCGACTTGAAGTTTGTTGATAACACGCACAGACTATATCGTAGCGGACTGTGCATGCTTTGGGCGATCAAATGCAGCTTCTGTACTTGGTCTGAAGAGGTCGCCACTCGCCTCTTCTCTTTCGTCATTAGAGCAATACTGGAGTATGGTTCACTTGCCTACTGCCCAATCACCCGAGGTGAGGCACAGAAGAGCGAATGAGTGCAACACGTCAATATTAGGCTCATTATAGGTTTTCGAGAATATCGTACGCAGACCGGTGCGAGAAACTCGAACTATACACCTTGTCCCATCGTCGGGTGCGACTCGATCTCATCATCTCCTACCGTATACTACATCTCAGTGACCTTCTCATGTTGAGGCCGCTGCTTCATTTACGAACACCATGCGACACACGCGAACATTGGTACAAGCTTGTGGTGACGAAGATAAAACGAATATCCCACCCCCTTATGCTTCGAACGGTGAGTGTGAAGTGTTTGGAACAGTCTGCCAGAATAAGTTGTGGTTGATAAATCTGTACAACCGTTCAAAGCGTTATGGGATGTACATTTCAGCCCCATTCGATTCAGAGAAGCATTGCACACTAACAATGACATCTTGAATTTCTGAATCCTCTGAAAATGTAAGTCAGATATTCACAAGACTACATAAAAACTTGTCGAACGATTTGATTATCACGGAGCGCAGCAAGTTTTTATAACTTTTTGTCTGTATTGCGATATTTATTTTTCTACTTGCTCCCACATACAATATTCGGTATTCAGTTAATTCTTCCACCTACCAGTGGTATGGAACCTAATCCTGTTCGGGCTAATTGTTGTCACTGTTTGCGGCTATCGATGGGATCATTCTCAACACGGTTACCCTTGCATTCTCAGTTTCTTTAATTTCATGTCATCTAGCGCGTTGTGTTCACGTTATCTTTTTAGCAAAGCCCTCGCCTCCGGTCTATACGAACTCCCCTAAAACTTGTCATCTATTTGTTCATCAAGGTTCCGCTGGGACAGACCCAATGCACTGAGTGCTATGCTGGGTCAAAGTTTTGCTGAAATTACTTGGGACGTCACCAGATGGGATGGACGGTGTACACCCGGCATTTATCGCATACAGCACTACGGAACTGCGAAGCCGTCTTTGTTTCATTCAAATTTGGTAGATTTTCATGGCACATCACGCCAATTTTGCGTTACATGCGGAAGATCGATGGAAGTGTGTTGACCACTTTTACCAACAACTCGTACCACTTGACTCCTACTTTTGCACAGGCTTTTAATCACTTGGCTATTTTGCAAAATTGTTATCGCAAATTTACTTTCAGATTCGGACCTGTTCATTCGTACTTGATCGCTTATATTGTGCTATTTTCATTTATTAGAACAATTGTCAATTGCGTGCGGTTCTTCCGAAGGGTTAACTGGTGTTCGTAGAGCAACCGTCACATGTTAAGCGGGAGCATTCGATAGTTCATCCTTGAGTATTTTTCTCCATCGCTCACTCTATGAATTCGCCTTGTAGGAGGCACATGATGTACCCTGTTTAGGGAGGAGCTGCTTACACTTACCCATCGCCAACCACATTGTTGCCATACAACCGTGATGACCATCTGGCGAATGAGACGGGAAGGGTGCATGACGTGAGAATTAGTTGCCCTATGCAATCATTTGCGGTGTAAACGCCTGTAGCTTGTCAGTCACATTTTGTAACAATCGACTGGCTGTTGTGCGGTGATAGGACGGTCTCGACAACACAGCTTCCTTGTGGGTTCTACTTCCCCACGTTACAATCAGTCAGTAACACAGGTGCTTCAGCACCCGACAATTTGTACAGGTAGTCCGACTAGGAAACGAGAACAGGCGCGCCGAGGTTTGTAATTTTCCCTCCACTGTTCTGGGAACGAAAACGTCAAAGAAAGGAAGTTGGTTTTCAATCTCTGATTCCATGGTGAAGCGAATGCCGTCCGTAGCATTGTGCAATAAATCTTGTGATGCCTGCAACTGATTGAGTTTGAGTATTACAAAGTTATCGTCAACGTATCCAGGCCATACTGCCGGATTAATGGCTAGGAACAGACTCTGTTCCAACCTCTGCGTAACGATCTCCGCAATGATTCCAGATATGAGGATCCCACTGTGGCTCCTTCCACTTGTTCGTAGAATATTCCACTGAATTTGAAGTATAAGGCACAATTCGAGAAGCATGCATATGCTTTCCGTCGTCTGATTCAAGCCAATATATTCGAGAGGGTACATTTTAAGTATTTTACGAAATCCACTGAGGATGTTTTAAAGCAAAATTAATAAAAATGAAAAATCTGCTAAATTGGAAGATTGGTATTAGGAGTGCAAGTGTCACTCAAATAAACCATCCAAAATCCGTTTCCTGTTAGCGGTGCAATGTCAATTTATCGATGTTGAGGAGTGTTCCTTGGTTTACAAGACGCCTGATAACTTCGCGCGATACGCTTTTATCTCTAACTTTATTGCTTGAAAATTGCCAAAGAAGAGCAAAAGTAACTTTGTGCTTGTGTAACGGAAGCAAATGCCAAGAAGGCCCAGTGAAAACTGCAAATCCGCAGCAAATAAAGTGAGAGCGGTGTTTTAGGGAAAAGGCAGCGACCAGTTTAAATTCCCCGCCACTGTTCAGGATTTCTATGGTACTTGTGAGTTGATAGAGATTATCTATTAGTGGGTTTTTGAGCTGTTCCAAAAATTGATGTGCATTGTTTATAGATGTATACCGGAAAAGCAGCAGACCAGAACAGCACCGGAAAATATGTATGGAGAAAACTGTCCGCACACACGTGCACAAGAATTAAATCGATGGGGGTTTGAATTGCAACCAATCAAATGCAAGATCACATGATCGGCCAACGAGTGCTGAATAGAAGTGTGAGTAGGATAGGCGAATCGAGAGCAAAAACAAAGCGAAGTATTTGAACACGATATTGTCCCCTCCACTGCTCATAGAAATATAGGCACTACATATCCATGCACGGTCTACTTTAATGTCAGCACCCCGAAGAATTGTCATGTGGTGTGTATCCGTTAAAGTGTATCGGTAGACAGGTCAGCGTATCCGACCGGAACGTCCTTAGTTTGTACCGAGGATTATAAGGTAAACTCCTCGTGTGTCTGAGACCATTGCGCCTTAGGAATTCAGCATGCTCGTTACTTCGAAACTGTGGGCCGTTATCAGTGACTATTTCTTCTTGCAAACAAACAACAGAGCCACTTCATGATGACGACTGTAGTTACGTCCCCGCATAGAATAGCCTCTGGCCATTTGCTGTAGAAACATGTAGCCACTAGCACCTTTAGCTTCTGCGGGGGTGCATTGGCAAACTTGCCCATAATATCTATGGCAATTTTCGTCCATAGCTTCATTGGGTACACGATGGGTTGGACTGGAGCATTCAGGGGCCTCGCATTCTTATCGGATTGTTGACAGGCGTAACATTCCCGAATAACCGCCTCCACGCTAGAATACAACTTCGGCCACCAATAGTATTGTCGTATCCGAGCTATTGTTTTGCACTATCCCTGTATGACCTACATGCGCACATGCAACCACCAGAGGAATAAGGGTTGCAGGGACCACAAAATGCTAGCCTCTACTAATGCAGTTGCTCACAGTAGAAAGCTCGTACCGTAGGGTATGGTATGGAAGTAACTCAGCCTGAACCTTGGTACGACTAGGCCATGAAATGGATATGTACTTCCGAGGCTTTGCTAGGACAGGGTCTTTGTCAGTGTGCTCTCGTATCAGGTCAAATGTTATTGTAGGTGTTCTATCTTAGAGCTGCGATATCAATTTCACCTCCTCTAAGTCCTCCTTTTCCACTTCGTTTGACAGTGGGAGTCTCGACAAGGCATCCGCAAGTTGGTTAAAGCACCCTGGCACGTATTTTCTTTCATAATCATAGTTCAGTAAACGTGATTACTAGCCTTTGTTACCGCGACTTAGTAGCGTGGTATGAGCGGAATGATCGGTGCGCGAAGTGAATCGACATCTGAATAAGTAAAAGTGCCATTTCTCACATGCCCAGACGTATACGAGGGCCTCCTTCTCGTCGGTGGAATAATTTCTTTCAGTATCAGACAAGGTACGTGATGCGTACGCAATCGCTTTCTCTTCGCCATCATGCAGCTGGGACAGAACTGCAGCCAAGCCAAAGTCTGAAGCATCAGTTGAAACAAACGTTGGACAGTACTCATTGAAGATCGCTGCCGTGGGAGTAGATTCAGTCATCGCTCGTATGGTCATGTAAGCATTGTCTTGTTCAGTGGCCCGACGAAACTCCTGGTTTTGGCGCGTCAACCTCTGTAACGGATCGGCAATAGTCGCAAAAGTCGGTAAATGTCGAAGATAATAAGAACATAAACCCAATAAATGTTTCTTCTGTGTAAAATTGCTTGGTTTTGGACAATCGAGAATGGCTCTGGTGTTCTGCACATTAGGCTTAATACCCGAGGTAGAAATAACATGTCCATTAAACTCGACCTCCGTCACAACGAATTGGCATTTGCAAGTGTTCAGGCGGAGATTTAGTTCATTCAGTCTATGCAGCACATTATGAAGGTTTTCCTGATGTTCGGTGGGGTTAATACGAAAGACGCAAATATCATCCATATACACAACACATCTGTGAGGTCTGATAACGATAGTAATACATTTCTGCCAAGCTGCTGGTGCACTACTAAGGCCCATTGATAGCACTTTGTATTGGTACAACCCGACTTGAGTGAGGGAAGCAGTCAAATGTCGGCAATCTGGAGTCAGTGGCATGTGGTAGTATGCACTACGAATATGCAGCTTTGAGAAAAGTTTGGCGTTTGATAGCTTAACCATCAACTCGTCGATAGAAGGCAGAGGGGATTTGTCCACAAGTATATGTCGATTAAGCGCTCGAAGGTCGGTGCGTAGACGATTAGAAACGTCTTTCTTTTGAACAGCATCCAGTGTATGAACACATTCAGAACACTGTATGGGTTCTATCAAGTCTTCCGTGACCATATTTTTCAAAGCTTGCCACAACGCCTCTCGCTTGGCCAGAGGTACAGGCCTATGTTGTGTAATGCTGAATGGTTTCTAATCCGCGCTCAACGGAATGCGTTGCATTGTTTTTGTGACGCTACCAATATCCGGAAAAGATTTAGGTAACCAGAACACAACGAATGAGGTTCGACGCTGGCAATGGTCATCCCGGCTGACGCATGGTGAAACGTACAATAATACCATGGCATTACGTCCCAATAGGGGCTTACTAACAGTTATAGAGACGTAAACTTCAACTATACGCTTCCTGCTGTTTATAAGAAACCGAGTATGTGGACAGCACCATTGGAGTAGCTTCTGAAAGTGTAAGCGGAAGTATGTACATTTAGCTGACCGAAATACTGTTTGTAAGAACAACATGACACAACTGTGATTGGTGACACGGAATCTATTTCCATGTCTAGACAAGTAAATACATGTTTTCTTCCCGGCAGTGCAGAGCAGGCCTGCGAAGGCATGATCATGATAATACAAGCATGTATGTTCGGTAATTGTATAATAATGATGCATGTTAACCAGTTTCATACTGGATTTGTGTGTCTATATATGTATTAAATGTATGTGTCAGTGGGCATGGTGAATGAAGTGTGACTGAATTCGTAGGTTTGTTTGCCGTGTTCACCGTATGAAGGGATCAGTGGAACTCTTCGATTTTGATGCTCTTTTTGAAATGGGGATCCTCCGGATGGAGGAGAGGCGGTGACTTTATTTAGTGGCGAGTCACAGCCGCCACGTCGCAGTGTTGTTAAACGGACATATATGGCATTTTACGGGGAGAAAGCTTGCCGTGCGAAAACCCACCACGTCCTGGAACACTGCCGTCGAACTATTCGCTGCCACAGGACTAACCCTAAACACCCAGCTGGCACCACGTGGTGGTTATTTGGCTATTTCCCCGTCTAGACAAATGGTTTTGTTTCTAACTTCAAAAAATGCACGACGAATATCTGGCGAAAGCAGTTTGGGTTCTTGAGTTGGAGACGAAAGTAGATGCTCGCATTCATTGAGGATATATATGGATCGTTCAGTGGTGACCGGAAAACCTCTAGAGTCATCTGCAGAATCAGCTAAAGAACTGACGCAGGAACGAAAATGTCGAGCAAATTGACCTGTCTTACCGCAATTCCGGCAGATTTCACTCTTTGCAGTACATGACTTATCCTTCGCGCGATGGTCAGCATTTCCACAACGCTAACACTTATTTCTAACTGAGGATCGCGTCACAGAGCGTGTAGAACCCAAACTGTCAATTTCAGTAGATCCTTTGTTAGAGAGGAAAATTTTGTTTTGTTCCGTGACTGCGACCTTCGCGCGATCCACCTCACAGGCCATGTCCCATGTGAGCTTTTCTGCGTTCTCCATTAAGAGACTCTCTGATCCGAAAATCCGTGAGACCAGAAATCAATTGTTTTATTAGCATAGTTTCTTCTAACTTTATCTTAGGAATACTACTGTAGTCACACTATCGAACAAAACAAACAAGACGGGGAATGAGTGCATCCACTGATGCACCAGATGTTTGTTTCAGCTGCGCAAAATTGTACCGTGAAGTATAGCTGTTCATCCGAACACCCCAATGTTTATCGAGGGCCGATAAGGCCTCTGTCAACGTGGGTTTCGCCCGCAGGTTTAGAGCATCAAGTATACGTCGACCCTCTGAGTCGAGATGCAAGCGCAAAAGCTTTAAAGTATCCTCCATTTCCAGCGTCACGGATGGATTGAGAACTGTTATCACAGAAATCTAATCTGAAAAGCCAATTTTCCAGTCTTCCCAGAATTCTGCATTCGGAGTAACCGGAGTCAGTCCAGAACGGTGAAGAGGCAATAGCATGCAAAGACATCGGTAATCATTCAACATTATACACATCAGCTAGAGGTGGGAAAACACCTCCGCTATTGTGCCGCAATATATGAAGGAAATGGTTGGCGGCATCCGGTTTCGGATTTGCCTGTCACTGTGGCAAGCCACAGGACGCCTGCGCCTACAGAGGGACCATGGATGGCTTGCGCTGCACCACCCACAGCTCCAACCACATACCCCATATCCAGTGTAAACCCGAAGGAATAAGACCGGGAGGCATGCGGATGGGAACCACGTTTCATCAACGGAGCCGGCCCACACTCCTTCACAGGCAAACACAAGCACGCTGTATTTGGGGAATCAACCGCACACAAGGCGGTGGCTGGACCGTAGTCCGCTCCACACTGAGTGCATGGAACCGCTCTTTGAGCCTAGCACGGCCACAAGAACCGTGCACCCCGTCCCCTCCAGCAACGACCAACTGTCTCCTGGAGCCAGTATGAACGATGTAGTGGGTAATAGACAGGTAGGCACCTTGTCAACATACACATCAAGCGCAACCATACCAGGGATATCAAACAACAGCCATTCACTTTAAACGACAAGCTGAAATAAAATAAATCCAATAATGCATACAGATACGGTGGCATAACTCTTCGCTAAATTACCATATGAAGTAAGTTGGTTAGCAACAAATCCGTGATAAGTAAGAAATGTCCACAAGTTACTTAAAATGCTACAAACGCAACAAAATTACCGAAGATAAGCGCAATTAGTGTAAGCAACGTGGCCAGTTAATAGAACATTATTCAGGGAGGCAGAACAAACCAAATAAAGCGGAATGAAATTTAGCCAGCTTAAAAAGACCTAGTTTAAGTGTAAGTTGGTTTAGCCCAACTGCGGTGAAGAAGCATCAAGAATGCAACATCAGCCTCAGCATGGGGCACACATACATACATGGTTGGCGGCATCTGGTTTCGGATTTGCCTGTCACTGTGGCAAGCCACAGGACGCCTGCGCCTACAGAGGGACCATGGATGGCTTGCGCTGCACCACCCACAGCTCCAACCACATACCCCATATCCAGTGTAAACCCGAAGGAATAAGACCGGGAGGCATGCGGATGGGAACCACGTTTCATCAACGGAGCCGGCCCACACTCCTTCACAGGCAAACACAAGCACGCTGTATTTGGGGAATCAACCGCACACAAGGCGGTGGCTGGACCGTAGTCCGCTCCACACTGAGTGCATGGAACCGCTCTTTGAGCCTAGCACGGCCACAAGAACCGTGCACCCCGTCCCCTCCAGCAACGACCAACTGTCTCCTGGAGCCAGTATGAACGATGTAGTGGGTAATAGACAGGTAGGCACCTTGTCAACATACACATCAAGCGCAACCATACCAGGGATATCAAACAACAGCCATTCACTTTAAACGACAAGCTGAAATAAAATAAATCCAATAATGCATACAGATACGGTGGCATAACTCTTCGCTAAATTACCATATGAAGTAAGTTGGTTAGCAACAAATCCGTGATAAGTAAGAAATGTCCACAAGTTACTTAAAATGCTACAAACGCAACAAAATTACCGAAGATAAGCGCAATTAGTGTAAGCAACGTGGCCAGTTAATAGAACATTATTCAGGGAGGCAGAACAAACCAAATAAAGCGGAATGAAATTTATCCAGCTTAAAAAGACCTAGTTTAAGTGTAAGTTGGTTTAGCCCAACTGCGGTGAAGAAGCATCAAGAATGCAACATCAGCCTCAGCATGGGGCACACATACATACATGGTTGGCGGCATCCGGTTTCGGATTTGCCTGTCACTGTGGCAAGCCACAGGACGCCTGCGCCTACAGAGGGACCATGGATGGCTTGCGCTGCACCACCCACAGCTCCAACCACATACCCCATATCCAGTGTAAACCCGAAGGAATAAGACCGGGAGGCATGCGGATGGGAACCACGTTTCATCAACGGAGCCGGCCCACACTCCTTCACAGGCAAACACAAGCACGCTGTATTTGGGGAATCAACCGCACACAAGGCGGTGGCTGGACCGTAGTCCGCTCCACACTGAGTGCATGGAACCGCTCTTCGAGCCTAGCACGGCCACAAGGACCGTGCACCCCGTCCCCTCCAGCAACGACCAACTGTCTCC
>CALYDF020009585.1:0-10690 GCA_944474145.2 Dicrocoelium dendriticum
TTTGAAACAATTAGATCCCTTTAGTAATTTGAATAATGCCGTAAGAAGACGAACACTGGCAGATGTCAACATTTCGTATTGTCTCTTCAGTGCCAACACAATAACATGAAAATATATAAGACGACAGATAGGGTGAGACCGGAACAAGTTAGAATAGGGTAGAGGGGCAGGCGTGACACCCCTACGCCCAGGGCAGCCGTAGGCTTACGAACAGCTGTTTCTGCACACAGAGTGCGGGTTTGATACGGCTGATCGCGACTGCCTCTGCAAAACGTAGGAAACGGGGGTTAGTATGTCTTAACACGATTGTAAACATTGTGGCCGGATCAAACTGGTGACAGGTGGCAAGTAAATGCCTGCCTATGGATGAAGCAGGTGGTTTACGTGAACAGGTGGTATGAGCAACCGAGGCCTGGGTGATTTGACGCTGCAACCATTTAGGTACATGTTCGCTTATTCTGGAATTCAACGATCGATTGGTACGGCCAATGTAGTGTATACCACAACTACAAGTAAATTGGTAAATGCAATGTGAGTTGGCGCCAATAGGTTGTTTTTCCGTCATTGGCGTAACAGGCATTCGATTCGTCCGGTTGATAAGGACAGTTTCGGCAGCATAATAAGTCCTCTGGACTGCGGAAATTATGCGCTTTGTTGTCCTCATATTAGCGAAATCTCCCTTAAATGGTAGCTCGATGTAGATCTTCTTTTTAGCCACTGTCGATACCTTCTGTCCCGGCACCCTCGCCTGACTCTGTTTGTCGATGAACCTGCTTGGATAGCCATTTTTCAACAACGTATCCTTTAGCGAGTTTATCTCATCATCTAAACTGTCGGCAGTGCATATTTTCCTTGCACGGTTGAATAGCGTCTTGACCAAGGTCCGTTTGTACCGCATTGGGGAGAAGCTGGTAAAGTGTAGATACTGCCCTGAACAGGTCGGTTTTCGGTAAACCTCTCTTTTGATGGACCCATCTGCTCTTCGGCAAATCAACACGTCCAGATATGGAAGGCAGTTGCTTTTCTCTGTTTCGTTGGTTACTTTCAGATTCGTATGCACGTTATTCAGGCGATCGACTAAACGCGCAATGTGCTCCTCTGATGAGCTAAACACTAGAATATCATCCACATATCGCTTATAGTAGGAAAGCAGCGATATTTCCACACTCAATTTCTTTTCAACCATCGACATGAAAAAATCAGCTAGTACTAGGCCCAACGGACTACCCATTGCCACCCCATCTATCTGGCGATAAGGAATGTTTTGGAATTGGAAACCGATGTTCTCAGTACATAGTAGTAAGCTGTCCTTTAATAATTCGACTGGCATTGGAAGAGTAAAGTCGGAGCACTCTGCCATTTCACACACGTAATCAACTGTTTCATGTAGCGGAACATTGGTGAAAAGCGATTGTACATCCAATGTGGACATGACTTTATCGGATAGGTTAAAATCATCTAAAGCCTCTGTAAGTTCGAAAGAGTCCTTCAGACGGTGTGGGATGGTCTGCTGCTTTAACGGCGAAAGAACTTCTACCAGCCAACGAGCCAACTTATGCTGTGCCGAGTTTGCCATTGACAAGATTGGTCTAAGCGGTATACCACATTTATGGGTCTTTGGCAAACCGTATAGCTGAGGTATGTTGGACCCTCCCGGTTTTAGGTGGTTATATACCTCATCATTAATTACACGGTGTAAGAGGAGCAACTTTAGGTGTTCCGTGATGCGTCTTTCCACTTCACTAACATCCTCTGTTTTTGTAAGGAGTTTAAATTTGCTAGCATCACTCAGTAAATCTTGCATTTTCCGTGTGTATTCTTCCTTGCACATAATGACGGCTCCTGAGCCTTTGTCTGGCTTAAGTACAATCACCCCCTTTGTTCTCAGCTCTCGTAGTGCACAAAGATGACGCCTTGTAAGCAAACACTTCTCACGCACTGGCGTCATTGTGACCTCATGGGCAATATCAGTTAGTTTGTTTCTAAACCAGTTTGACATATCTGGACTAGACGCCTGTAATCCTGCTAACTGGTCATAAAAATTTTCAAACTGTGCCTCTATGAACAAGCGATTTAGCTTACCAGGTGGGACTTTGTAATCCATTCCGAGCGATAATGCTTCCAGTTGTAAGGCATCAAGGGGAACATTTGACAGGTTTAGAACGTACGTATTGGGGTCACGATATGCAGGCTCCTCCCGTTTATCAACTAGTGAATTCTGCCACCGGACTTTGCATTTCTCCTTTGTACGATCAATAGTAAATTTGCAGAAGTTGGTAAACACAATCCTGCAGCACAACGATAAGCTATCCAGTATTGGCATTAGGCGGGAATGCGTCTCGAGTAGCGCAGTGAGTCGAGTCTGAGCAGTTTCCAATTGAGCAGAGGCAATGCGCCGGAGATTTCCATTGGATGGCTTTAGCTTATTTTTACGCAACACCTTCCAAATCGAACGTGGATATTGAAGTACGGTGATACAGTTTGAGAGAACAGATATTTCCGAACGACAGCAAACAAGTTTACACTTCAGACTAACAATACGGCGTAACTGCCTGACGAAATCAACGGGAATTCGTCTGCCCCTCTACCCTATTCTAACTTGTTCCCCAAAATTTTGTTTGGATTGTAACATACAACATATCTTCGTGTGTTTAGACATTCTTTCAAACGATTTGGATCGCATATTGTTACAGACTAGGATGCATACATTCCAGAGGTTCGTAAGTGGTAATGCCATAATGCGACTTTTAGGTCCCACTCCTATTCATGCGACTTAAAATCAGTGTTTTCTTCCTGATCGCCAGCATCTATTTAATTAACCCTGTGGCTTTTTTCTTTTATAATGGTGGATCTAATACCAGCCTTCAACGGAACATTGTGTGGTTTGTGGTGATAGTTGGCGAGCAAGAAAGCTCGGATTCACAAACGCGCCCGCAATCCTACGACAAAAAGACAGCACAAGTCATCGCGGCCAAGTCATGTGTCTGTCACAATGCCTTCGACAAGGGGATCGATCGAATGAGCGAGTGTTTTAAAAACACAGTTAATTGGACGGAACACCAGAATAGTGAATAGAAAGTTTGTGTGCTGAGCCGGTGTGTATTCAAACTTTTAGCGCGGCTGGAAGGAAGCAGGCATTTAACATTGTGACAGAGGAAAAATGGTCAAACACACCCCTCGCCATTGAGGATTAATAAATGATTACACTGCCAATCCCACTGGAGTTAAAAGAACGCAAACAAAGCATGGAAAGCAGATTGGTTAGAATCCGCGGAGTTGATCTATACCTGTCCCAAGTCAACCGAATACATAGCGAAATCAAGCTCCTCCTCTTAAGCAAATCATGTTCCTCCATAAGCATCTTCAACTCACTCCACAAACACATCAACTTAAATCTAAACTGACACACACACACACACAAATGCATGTCCATTGTCTTGACTAATTGCAAATCACTACATCAATAATCAGAATACCTGCATCGGTTGGTGCAGCGGTTAGACTTGGCGCTCAGCCAATAAACCACGTGGCGCACCCACGGACGTCAACACAACAAATGAGCTCAGTCACTGTAGGATGCGGTGCGGACTAGCACGCGACATGCATGGATGGTTGAGGAAGTACTTTAAATCCCACCCACTCACTTATGCGGCATCGAGACACACAGCACAGAACTGGGGGCCGGAGATATTCCATCCGCGTTCCTAGTGCTCACTGTTGCGCGCAGATGGCCGGAAGTGACATGTGCTCCACAATGAGACGGTATCGATTGCGTTCCCTGAGGGTAGCTGCATGCAACCTAGCACATATCCGTCAACCTCACGTGATTTGACCTATGCTTAGCTGTGTCTACGTGTGATCGGGTGTGCATAATAGTGCATAGGCGAAATAATTATGCGTGCGCTGCTTCACTACGCGCTATTATTGAACAATGCGTTAGTTAGCGGTAGGTGTGGCCGAATTACCTGTTAACTGCAGTTGATGATGAGGTTAACATCAACATCTGCATAGCAGTGCATGATGTAAGGCAGTGAGCTTTGTGGAAGGGTACCGCGTTTATTATGACAAGGTTACCGGGTTGGCAACAGCTTGCATTTGCTGGTCTATATGCAATCGTTAGTATATTGCAGTCGTTGACAGGGTGAAGGAATACGTTTGTAAAGAACCGTCATGAGTTCGTGTGAAACGATGATGAACCGATGGTCTATGTTAACTTCGGCGTACTCCTCACAAAGGTGCCAAAATGGGACGCACTGGGTATGGTGAAACGCTGTTTGACTGAAGAGATTAACCTGCGGAGTGGCCGAAGCTTAAGGTGGTTGAAACAACCGAGAGTAAGACATTGCGCCGTATGTTGCTCTAGCTCGGGTTCCAGTCGGAAGTAGGCACTCAAGAACATGGTGTTATCATTAGATCGTCAATGTCCACTAGTCTGTATATATTACTGTCAAACTCAGTACATGGCCAAAAGTGGATGGCACATTTTGAATATAAATGTGGATAAGAAAAGTTAGTTTTGAGGAATCTGAAATCGCTTACCGTGGAGTGGCACATCGCCATTCTTTGACTGCTCTGTTTGCAAGAATGGTTAGCTTCCAAAGCGATATTTCGTCAACCGGCGTACACAGATGGGACACAGCACTACAATTCTGGTCTCTGAATTTCACAGAGATAAGACCATGTGCACAGAGAAGGAAGTTGGGAACGCCGCTTGCAAGTAGACAGTGATGTAACTGCTGAATAGTGGACACCCGAAATCGTTGGTGAAACACCCGTTTCACATATGCTAAAACCACATTGAAAATAGACGGCGGAATGGAGTGGGACGATAAGAATATTATAAGTAGCAGGAACTTCTTTTTCTTTTCCGACGACATTAACCAACAAATAGCATTCAGGATCTGTTCAACCGTGATGTCTCTAAAAGACACACTCCTCGTACGTAAGACGACTAACAGTATTCACAAACGTATTCGCAACAATTGTGAACATGTGTATAGGACATACCGCGAGCAAACTGCAAACAACGCTGCTAGAACGCCTGAGGCGCATGTCAAGGCGACGTCAAATTAAGTCTAACTAAGTCTAATGGTCTACTATGAGATTCAGTGGTGACGACGCACGTGTTATGTACGGTGCATATAAGGTGGCCAGATTATTCGTGAGCCAAAGTGGGACGCTTCCAGATTTCTTACGTGCCAAACGGGGACACTTAACCTACCCCCGTTTGTTTCTGCATATGCAGGCTGTATAACAAATGGAAAAGATAAATGTTTATATTTATTGCTTCAATGCAATAACGAAAAGTACTTACGTTATTAGTCGGCACAATAACTGCACTACGGAAGTTATACATGAATAAATAACTGGTATATTCTCGATGGAAGGTGGCACACAATGAAGGTATGATCAAATATACCTACAGGCATAGCTGCTTTGGAGCAGTAAAACGTGTTTTTTAAAACAAAGTGAAACCAAAATTTGCGTAGTTTATACACTTGAGAAGTTCGTCGGATAATAGTGGGATCCAGGTACATTATATCTCTGGTTCGCGGAAAATTCAAGGTTACTAGTTTGGTGGCAATAGCCAAAGCTCGGCGTGATTTCACTATGTTGTAATCCATGGTTCCATGAGCACCGCAGCCAAAGTAACATGTCGGTACAAGTGTTTCCAGGTTCAAATTGATGTACTGCTTAAGCTAATATTATCTGGAACCACAGTTATGGAGCAATACTTAAACAAAGAAAGAAATGTCTTTTCCGGACAGTACAAGACGCGCCTGCATAGGCATGATCATGGTGACACAATAAAGATTGGTTAATGTAAAAACGACACAAGTTCATAAGTAACAAATGGATCCATGTGTTAAGTGGGCATGAATGCAAGTAGTTGAGAACGCGTGTTGTCGTTTTGCTTGAATTTGTGAATGTGATGCCTTATTTGTGATTGTTTTCGGTCAAGCGTAAGAAGAAGAAGAGAAATGAAATCTTCATATTGGATGACCCACCTTCGCGGATTGGGTTAGATCATCCAGATATGTAAGAAGCAGTGAGTTTAGTGAGCGGCGATGCACATCCGCCACGTCACAGTGTTGTTAAATGTATATTTGTGGCGTTTAATAGAAAAACGCTTGCCAGGAGAAAACCCACCATGTAATGAGATACTGCGCCGAACTATTTACTGGAAGTGGGTAAACCCTAACCAACCAGCTAACACCACGAAGAGGTTGTTCGCCTAGCCAGATGAATGTATTTTTCGTAGTAGATCTGGGCGCTGCAGCAGCATTTTGTGAAGTCGTTCGCATGGATACGCGGCGCTCTTGTTCTCAGAACTGCACTTCACCATGTGTATCGCTTTCAGTGTTTAAACGCTAAGGTACGTTGTCCAGAATCTACTTCGATTCAATGTGGACAAATGTAGAGTGTTGCATCTGCGGCACAAGTTGGTTCACTGCTGCAAAATCGGCAACCAGGAGCCTCAGCCCTCTTCTGGCTGGGAAGATCTGGGAGTTTTTGTCCAGGTTGACCTTGGATGTTCGAATCAGACTGAAACGGCGTCACGGAGGGGCATCCAACACGTGCTCCTCCTGAAGTATGCACTCGAACCATTCGACCCTTCGATTTTTCCACAATTATTCTGCTCATATATAAAGCCACATGTGGAATACGCAGTACAGGTTTGGCAGACATGGCTGCAGAGAGATCTCACGACTTTGGAGATACCCCAAATCCAGGAAACCAAAACCGTCAAGGGTCTGTATAATTTGCCGTATGGACGTAGGCTTGAAGTGCTCGGGGTCTTCAGCGGACAATATCGGCGATTGGGCGGAAACCTCATTTTGGCTTACCATATTTTGTGAGATCTCAACCACACGTGCCGTCATTTGTTAGAGCTCAGTCACTATGCGCAATTTGAGAGGCCACTATCTCAGGCTGGCAAAGTAGCATAGTCGTTTAGAATGTCGTCGGAATTGCTTTTCCATATGAGTTTTCAAAAGGTGGTATGTCCTACCGGAAACTGTCATATGTGCCCCCACGCTGGTAGAGTTCAAATCCAGGGTGGACCTTGCACTTGTTTCTCTGCACCTTCTTACATGACCCATTCCACATGGATAAACACAAGTGGCTCTAAGAGTTTTCACCGGCGGTCAAATCCCAGCGTTCGTTTCACGTTTTCACCTCGTGTATGTGTAGAACAGAAGGAAACACGATTTTTGCCAACATCCAATTTGCCGTCGTTTCGCACGGATTTACCTTGGATTTAGTGTCTATACTATGTATACTTCAGTGAGTTCAATGTGTAAACCCTGTTTTGTTAACATTTTTATGTGTTGAATTTTCACCACAGTCATCCTATGAGACCGGTTAAGCATTAGCCCTTTTTACCCGTATAGAACCATTGTTCCATTGGCCATACAGGGATCATTTGTGAGATGATTCATCCAGTAGGCGTATTAGTCCCAGGGAGACGGAAAATAAATTAAATGCGTTTCTTTACTTGTTCCTACGGGACCAAGTTGATCTGGAAATGGGAAAAACTTCTACCTACCATGTATCAACCTATATGTGTTTCCAGTTCAAATCGAAAATTTTGTCCGCTGATGCAAGCCTACACACGTTTTTATCCTCGTCAACCAGCTCTTTGTCCTTGATTTCCAGGTGTAGGAGAGTAGATCCAACAAGACTGACGCTTGCTTCAATCTTCTCCTAGCACGGTGTTTGGTCCAATGCCATCTAATTAAAGCCACTCAGTACTTGAAATCGATTCATTCTTTCCAGTAGATAATCGACGCACTTGTCTAGCATTTATATAGTCTGGCATTTATACAATACTCTAGATTCGAATATTACCTGTAGCGTCAAAACTTGATTCATAGGCCACCGTGAATACGCTGACCGGAAAACAACACGTTGTAATACAGTGTAGTGTGAAACAGTTGTCACAAAAGGCGGAACCACTTTTTGGTGCACCCAAAGTGGAATGCTATGCTTGACGCCCCCCTAGAAATCAAACAATAGACTTATCGAAGTTAAAGCGACGCAAGAGGATCCTTGTTTAATGCTACTGGGAAGAAATACCCGTTCTCCCGAATTCGGTACTTGTCCAGTGCAACTTCAGTTCAGTCACGGTTTAAACCGCAAGCTCAGCCGCAGCGGACGAGGATATGAAAACTGCGACACAAGAACTGTTAGAAAAAAGAAATAGGCGTACATGGTGGTAGTTTCCGAACGAGAACGGTCAGTTTAACTCGAGCTTGGAATCGCTGGATAAACAGAGAGCCCACGTTATCGCGGCCAATTCATGTGTCTGTCACAGTGCGCTAGATCAGATGATCGATCGAATGAGCGAGTGAGTTTTAAAAACACAACTAATTTGGTAGAACCTCAGGATTGAGAATAGTGAGCGTATGTGTTCAGCCGGTGTGTTTTCCTTCTCTTGGTTGGGCTGGAGGACCCAGGTCCTTGACCAGAGTGTTACTGGAAAGAAAAAGACATTATTACGTGATTAAAACAGCACATCTCAACTAGGACATTCAGCAGTTCAGCAAATGCCAATTTGTCCACACGTGGGAAGTGTGAGTTGTTCGTGTGTAGTAGCAAATGAGTCTGAAGCATCCATTTGCCTCTGATGTTCCGTTTTCGATGACTATGTGGTGTTTGTACAAATAAATATTGACGGGTATGTGCATAAGAATGATAAAGAAAAACAAAGCAAATTTTGCCGCGTTAAAACTTTCATGTGAAAAGGAGGGCTGAAAGGTAGGTTTGCAATATTAAAATTAAATACTGGGTGGAAGCAAATAGCGTTAAGAAAGAAATGCTTGAATGAGGCTAAAACAGTGCCTCTATGGCATATCAGTGCTTTTGTTTTGTCGCAGACGCATGGGACATTGCCGGTTTAGGCGAAAATCGAGCGGAAGACGTAACAGTGGGAAAGACAAGGTCAAGGGTTAGATTTGATAATGCAACTTGTCGTTGAGCGCGTAGATCTCATAGGCAAAAGACGAAGCGTTGAGCACAAGAAGATTTGTGTAATACAAAATAAACAAAAGTAATCTCCATTTTTTAACAAGATCAGTACACGCGGGCTGTCGAAAACTCACTATTGTTCAATCCGTCAACTAAGAAATAATGTATAAGATGTGACACAGTTGGCTTGTATTCGAATCAGATAATTATGTAATTCTCTCCATGGGGTTTGGCCCTTCCTCGTATAACGTCGTAATACCCAAGTATAAATTGAGCGGGTTCATCACTATTCGCTGTCAATGCGCTGTTTATTATATTTGGAAAACCCTTTCGGGTAGTACGTTCTCAATGTCTACGGTAGCTTGTTCCACAAAACCCCCATTTTAAGGAAGGGGAAGAAATCGTAATTCAAAGAACGTACCTATTTTAATGGCTATAATGCATTCTTTCTCTAACGTCCGTTCGCCATCAACTCAAATGATGACTTTTGAGAGCAAAGCACTAACTTGCATTATGTTAAATTCAAGTTAACAAGGGCAAAGAGATAAACGTAAAAGTTGGTTACACGCTCGTTAGCGATGCAAGTGGGAAGAACATGTTTCCGTCTGTCTGAATCGCAACCACGGTCTTTGGTTGATATGACTTGCTCTTACTCGACTTACTGAGATAACAAGAAGCACGTTTGTACATTGCAAGATAATCAGACAAAATTTCTTGTCAAAATTAGACACCATGTCTCATGGTTTCACTTCGCAGTAGGTAATAAGCATACAGGCGTGAAATTATACACCAGTGATGTACATGGACTTCCACAGTTATTCGCTCCTGACTCTGTCTTATTCAATAGGTTAAATGGAGTATTGGAGTTCGTGATGAAAATTCAAGCGCTGGAAACGTAGGATTCTTTTAGCTAACTAAAAGGTAGGTGATGAAAGTTACAGAGCAGTCGAAACTCAATTCTTCAGCTTGCAGTGCAACCGAGCCCATTCATAGCTTAGGTAGTGTTGCAAAGGCATGCATTTGTTAAATAAATTATTAGGAATAACCAGATATAAGTGTGATTCCATCATACTACATATTCTCTATGGTCCTGTCGTTTGTACTGTTGGACCGAGAAATAATAGTCCCTTATTACCAAACTTTTTGAATCGTAGTCGTATCTTCACATCACAATGAAACTGGAAATTATCACTGAGCGGTTGTCCGTATTCTTCAGTGATTCGTTAGGCTGTGTTGGATGACGCAATTTAAGTGTCACCAATACCAGATGGGTTAAGTCTTAGTGATTAGACTAACTCACTCATTTTTCACTAGGCTGAGGTTTGGAAGGAAGGTGGCATTTATTTCTGAAGATGAATTCTATGTATCTCATTGCCAATCTCCCGCAGCACTGCGGTTGGGCTTTTAACCAGAGTTTGGTCGAGAACCGTGTGAATTCTCCAGTCGTGGCTTGAGTAACCTCATTGTAACCTGTCCAATTAATACAATGAATCCCACATTACACATTATGTTGATGCTTTGGTCGTCACTGTGAATAATAGACGTCATCATGTCTGCGGCAGGGAGCGGGGTCAATAGGAGTGAATAATCCTCAGCGCAAAACTTCCCAGGTTCTTCGGCCTCTCATAGATTTCCCTTTATCGTCCCGTACATACTACAAATTAGTTCGCCCAATTTCAACCAACTCAATGTTTGGCGCCTATCACATTGCTTTGACGGG
>CALYDF020009586.1:0-10597 GCA_944474145.2 Dicrocoelium dendriticum
ATTGCACGATTAGCACGCACACGGATGACCGCGGACGACCTGACCGTATACCCTCGTTGTAAACACAAATATATCACCGACTGGTATTTACACAAAATACGCAGTTATGAGAAACTTAGTAGCACTCAAATCTGCATGTCAACAACTGCTTTGACATCGCAGCGCTACGCGTCACTTCGAGCCTGTTAGAACTCACAACAATTATCTTCTGGCTACACCTACCTACCAACCTCCAACAGGCCAGCATACTTATCAGCCCCACGTCTAGAACTCTAGACAGAAATGAGAATCAAAAGGACGTTGAAAACCTGACAATACCACCTGTCATGCGACATACCTATGCAGCACTTAAGAATCTAGCAATTTAACTTAACCCTATTTTAGCGGAAACGTGAATGGCTCCGCACCCATTCCTACCACTGACACACCCAGCAGAAACAGCCCACCTTGTTCCACTTTTCTGGCAGTTTATCCACATGTCATGGTTAGCTCGATATCACATAAACACCAACCTTGTCTCGGGACATCAATCTTTTCCGCCCACCCGGCAGTACTAGCGAGAACAATGCCCTTACACCTGAGCATTCCACCGATGGGTTTGTTTTCATCACTCCCTTATTTAACTTCTTTGCCTGTCATTTCTGATTCCTAATCCTTTGAAATACTTACAGAAAACATTTTTGTACACACTACATTTTCACTTATACTACTTAACGCATGATCCATAAAAAACAAGTTGCATTTTGTAAGCATGCTTACTCAGCTGAGTACTCCACATGTAATCTTCGTCACTGAAACATGGTGCTCCCTTGATACATTGAATGCTACTTTAGATATTCCTAACTACTATCTATTTCGAAAAGATCGCAGCACAAAGAAAGATGGCGGGTGCATCGTATATCTCCATCGGAACTTCAGAGCAGAGTTCATTGATGACCCACAGTTAAACAATGTCCCAGAATCTCTATGGCTATCGGTCGCTGCAGCCTCCTCTACAATACTTCTCGGTTGCATCTACAACCCTCCGAAAGCGACAGCCAAAGATATCGCAATTATCTCCTCGGCTTTTAATTTCACATCGGTTTTATCACACGGTCTAAAGATTTCAATCCACCGAATATTGCTTGGTCATCACAAACATCCTCATCATTGTACAGATCTTTCTTATCGACTATCAGAGTTGGGGGTTGGACTCGGTGGGTTACCAGATCAACTAGGTCTGCCAATATACTGGATTTATTCTTCACCCTGGGGATTCCTGACGCACAAATTGACATCTTAGACAACCTTCCGGGTAGTGACCACAACATGCCAAGACTTTCCATCCACTTGGAAATGAATAACAAATTCGACTCACCTACCCAGCATACTATACGACGGATTGGCTGGCAGCATTTCGGAAAGCAGATCCGGTCCTCTAACTGGGATCGGTTCTTTCTCTCCATTAGCGCCTACATTGCAGTGGAACATTTCTAATACCAGATCAATCGCATCCTAACTCTACATGTCCCGCATGATAAACGTGCCATTCGTTGTTCTATGAATGTAAGGGACCCTCTGAGTGAGTTGAAAAGCAGAAAACTACTCGGGAAGTTCAGAAAAACTAGAGTTGTCACTAGCGTTACAACTGCACGAATCCACCGCCTGCATCAAGTGCTCACAAATGAAACAAATTGAAAAGAAAGAGGAGAACGTCTTGCAGATGATATGCAAAGGAAAGGAACTGGTCAAATTACTCCGTCGTAGGATTAACAATCGAATGTCTTTGATTACAGAACTTAATGATGAAGAGGGTCACCACCATAACGACCCACCTGCTATTTGTGAACGTAGAGACCGACCCTATACCTTGCTGCTCGGAACTTACAACAAACTGCTTAGATAATGTCAAGGTTTTTCTTTCGACCATCCAAACAGGCTATGAAGTCCATCAAACCATCGCTTAAACCAGACTCCGAAGGCATCCACTCATCAGTTATTAAACTTGGTGGATCTGACATACCACTGCTTTTGCTAAACATGTTCACCTTGTCCTTAGAATCTAGCTACTTTCCGGACCAGTGGAAAACATCGTTTATTGTCCCTCGCCATAAAGGGGGGCCCAAACAGCAAGTCACTAATTATCGACCTTTCCATCATACTCCCGTCATCGCTAGATTACTCGAAAAATTAGTTAAAAGTGGAATCATGGACTTTATCCATCGTCATGGGCTACTTAACCAATCCCAGCATGGGTTCCTCGACAAACTTTCTCGT
Source organism: Dicrocoelium dendriticum (assembly GCA_944474145.2). NCBI lineage: Eukaryota > Metazoa > Platyhelminthes > Trematoda > Plagiorchiida > Dicrocoeliidae > Dicrocoelium > Dicrocoelium dendriticum. The sequence continues at coordinate 2,257 of CALYDF020009586.1, forward strand.
ACAACGTCTCAGCTGCACTACGTGGATTAGATCACAGAAGCCAATGATTCGAAATATGCAGTTATAATACTGTTCCTGGATATGCAGAAAGCATTCGACAGAGTGCCCCACAAGCGGCTACTGAAAAGAACCGAATCATTTGGAATCAGAGACCCACTATTTGGTTGGTTGACATCATACCTAAATGGGCGTTACCAGATAGTCACTCTGGATAATCATAACTCCTCCCCACGTCCAATCACTAGTGGTGTCATCCAAGGGAGTGTACTTGGTCCTTCGCTTTTCCTACTCTATATTAACGATATCACGGTGTTCATAAAACAGGGCAGGCCATTTTGTTCGCCGATGACATAAAGCTTGTTTATAAATTGCGATAAGGCGAACTCAATAGCGCGATGCTGTTCGTTCAAGAAGACCTCGATTCACTTGAGAAATGGTGCAACACATGGGTGCTAAATTTCTCAGCTAGTAAATCATGGATTGTGTCACACGGCTGTTCAATCCCTGAAGAGTCAGTTAAACTAAATAATGAACGTATCTGTGTGAAACTATCCAACTGTGATCTAGGCATACGATACTGTTCAAACTTTAATTTATCGGGGCATGCTGAGTATCAAATAGTACGTGCCAAACGATCTGTGACTAACACATGCCATAAAATCTGTACAATCCCTGCCAGACTCGAGCTTTTCAAAATATTTACACTTCTTGTCCTTGAATACTGCAGCATCATCTGTGGGAACATGCAAATGGGTGATAGCAAAGCTTTATAAAACCTACAAAGATCATTCACTAAGCGCTTGTTCAGTAAATCAACCATCTTGAGTTATCAAGAGCGCTGCCAGCAGCTTAAGCTCGAGCCCGTTTGGTTGCGACGACTGAAACATAACCTGATGCTGATACACAATCTCATAAAACAAAAGACATACTCCAATCTGTGTACACTTAAATTCAACATAACTTCACTCGGAATATACGTAACAAGACCCGTACATTATGTGTGCCGAGAACCAGGACAGCTATCCGATCAAACTTCTTCCTCTTCAGATACGCTGTCGTGTGGAATAGCCTACCAGCCACAATCAGGTCTTGCACAAATGCAAGAGGATTCCACATTCAGTTTAGCAAATTCCTTGACCAGAAATCGATAATGACCATGTTTCCATCGGGTAAATCACCACACGAGTTCTTACAAGATGGACCAAGGAATATGTAATCAATGATTAAAGATGGTACAAAAAACTCAGTGACAACAAAAGTTAAGTGATTCCAAATCATTTTGATATCATACACCCTATATTACATATTTCACATACGCATGAGCATGATGCTCATTGTACTTATGATCTGTCCACAATCCAGGGACAGCTTCTCGTACAATCGGGAAATATACGTATTATTATAATGTATTACTCGTAAAACCAGACAGACCCTATAACTTGGGAACCATTAGAGAGTGGGGAGAGACTGATGCATCTTAGTCTCGGTAAATACACGTTCCAGTGCGTGTATTCTATGTGGTCTGTAACCCTAGCGCAGGAGATCACGTGTGTGCCGACACGAGTTAGATTACCATAACAGGACATACTCGACTGCGCTTCACTGATGAAACGATACGATGTGGGTGCGTACGTACGTGGGTGCGACTTGAGAGAAGTCGCGTGCTAATCGCTCACTTGTGCGCTCGTAGTTTTTTAACTGTGATTCAGCGACATTTTGTCGCACACCTTTGGATCCATACTTATTCCTCGTGCTTTTACAAGCTCTACTTTTTGATACTAGTTGCCTGAGTATATTCCAGTGCATCCTACATTTACCCTGATTTCTATATTCCGGGCAGTGTTTCGTGGATATCTAAGCACCAAAAGTTGCCTAACTCCAACCATCGGAGACATTGTTTGGTCTCACTCGATAGACCATTTCAACGGCTTTCGAACGAACTGTCACTCGTTCGAATCCAACATTGCTTGGTGCAGCTACAGGTCTCAAAGCAAATTCACCCGGCGCGATCCATAGGCTTAACCATGAGAATTCTCAATCGCAGCTTCGTGTATTCTGCCCCACGTTCAAGCTGACACATTCGACTGGCATGCCAGAGAGGACAGTCTACAAGCACCCAACTGCAACGTGACCAATGTGACCTTACCGACAACGTCAATAACAGAACGACCTTTTACCATAGAAGGTGAGTCAATCAAATGGTCCGTAACATTTGCTCAACAAGCGTGATGCCCAGTATGCCACCGACTAAAGACCCATGTGGATCATGTCCCAAACTTGTTAAGGGGGGCATTTTGTGCCGTAACTGTTGCAAGTTCTTCCATGCGAGATGCCTCCGAGTTAAACCTAGTCAGGCCAAGTTATTAAACAAACTAGACTCGCTTTGGGTTTTGTGTGGAATGCACAGCGATCACACTGATAAAAAGCGTGCTCCTATTATCTAAGAAGTATGACCAGCTACTAGCCAAGTTTGAGGAAATGCTAACCACCAAAATCACTGGGGTTGGGGTAAGTATAGCAGACTGTGCAACCCAAGCCTCCCCCGTAAGTGCTGCTCCTATCCCACAAAGAACTGTTAATAACACCGTAAGCAACACAACACCTAGAGTTCAGAACATCAACAACTGTCCCAATACCACACGTAGCTCACATTTGACTAAAGCGGTTCCCAGTTCGATCGGAGTAGCTACACGTAAGGCTTCTTCCAAACTCCCGACGGAGTGTGTAGAGAAAGAGCAAGCCGGTACGAGCGAAAGTTGAGTTAAGGTCGCCTTCAAGAAGAGCCGTCATTTAATATTAACATCACCCCCAACTGGATCTGAAACTGAGGAGCGTAGCGGAATTTCCCTAGTGCAAGCACCACTGGTTTCCTGCGGTACATCTCCGAGTACTTCAATCACTAACCGCGACATGTCGAAAGGTGTAAAGAAACAACTATCTGTACTGAGCGTACTGTGCTCCAATATCCCAGAATCAAATTCGACATCAATAAGAGGCAGGCAGTTGGATGACCTCAACCAGTGGGACATTATTAGTAATCTAATCGGAGTTGTACTGAAACCTGTACACGTAGTGCATATTACATGACACCCCAACTCCAAACATTTCGGTGAGCCAAGAGTTCTGGGCGTTGTGCTGAATTCCATCACTGAAGTAGTATCAGTACTACTGTCGACGGGTAGTCTCAGAAATGAACGCTGCTCCATCCGCATTTTTCCAGACATCCCATGGGGCGAGTGTTATCGAGTTAACCGCACCTTAGAGGACTACCGGAAGGAAACTTCAACCAGAACCATACTTCTTCACGGGGTTCCTGAAACTGAAGCATGTGATGAGCATGAAGTAACAACCCAAGATAAAGAACAGTGGTGTTATATTCGTGAAACACTCTGCTTGGATGATGTATTAGCGAAATCCGTGTCACGACTGCGTACCTCACCGAACTACAAAGGAAGTGGCCCGAGAGTGTTGAAGGTGTTCATTCAGTCAAAACATATGGTAGCACGGATGCTAAAAAGCTGGTACATGTTCCGTTGCAGGCTACCATCTGAGGTTCGGCTGAAGACAATCAGCGATATGAATCCTAGAGATGTTGGCACTCAAAGAACCAAACACGTCCATTTTTGTAAAACTAAATCATTGCCACCTCCCCGCTACCTTGTGGACAGCCTTTTGAGCAAAAGGCTTTGGATGAGGACCCCAATCGTCCTCCTGTCGAGGTCTGGGCGCCCTGGCAGTATCTCAGCCCACATACAACCATGATATTTTCTTCAAACATAAACTTCATCCTGCATCGGCCGTCGCGCAGATTATCAAGGGTCGCCTTATCTGATGCATACAGCAGGGCGGATAAGCGAAAACATGCTACTGCTGGCGCCTCATTTTTTCCACCTGTTTCTCCTACTCCTATCCTGGCCTCCATTACTAACCTTCCTTATATAATTCCCAGCTTAATCGACAGCAACCGAAATGCCACTGGAGTAGAACCATCTGCAGCCACCATCATAACGCACCTATTGGACGCCTATCGGCAAAAGTCCCTTATAAGGCCACGCTGTCCCGTTTCCATGGCGACATTCAACGTCCGCACTCTAAGACAAACAGGTCAGCAGGCTGCACTCGCACGCACCTTGGACACACTGGGTGTTGATGTGTGTTGTGTGTCCGAAACTAGGATTAATGACCCTAACGGGGTTATTGAATTGACTGCACCCGGCTTATCCTCTCGTTATTGGTTGCACGCATCCGGAGACGCCGATGCGGCACTCACGGGTCAAGCTGGTGTAGGTATCATTCTCAGCTCCAAGGCTGAGTCATCGTTGGTTGATTGGATTCCGGTGAACAGCCGTTTATGTGCAGCCCGTTTGACGACATCAGCTAAGGTGAATTCGCGAAGTAAAACAAAACGCTGTTTGTTTGTGATTTCTGCTTATGCTCCCACCGACTGCAGTTCTAATGCAGTCAAGGACACATTCTATCACGAACTGAACACGCTACTACGCAGTGCTACTAGTTCAGATATTATAGTACTTGCAGGGGATATGAACGCACAAGTAGGGCGTCTGAGCTCTTCAGAAGCTCAGCTGGGTGGTAAGTATGGACTTAACTCCGAACGGACTGACAACGGCGAGCGTCTGCTGCAACTGTGTGCGGAGCACCAGTTGTTTCTTACTAGCACTGCTTTTAGACACAGTGGGCGCCGAAGTGCCACTTGGCGTCCACCTGTAGCTGGCCAGCGATGGACCCAAATTGACCACATAGCCATAAGTTACAGGTGGCGCGGTTCCATTCTGGATTGCCGCTCGTACTGGAGTACCTGTGTCGACTCTGATCATGCCTTGGTGCGCTGTCGTTTCTCCATGAACTTTACCGGAAGGCGCACCAAGCGTCTCCCCGATTGGCAACTGAGAAATTGTCTCAGCCCTCTGTCAGGCAAGCCTATCAAGAAGCACTGCGTACCGAACTGTCGCTCTCTTTTCCTCATAACACTGAGCTTCAATGCAATAAAATCACAGCCCCCATGAACGACGCAGGAGCCTCCACATGTGGCACTATCAGTCGTCACCGCACCAGTCACTGGATATCCGAGAGGTCCGTGAACCTGTTGGAATCTAGAAGACACCTCCCGGCTGCTTCTGAACACAATGTGACCAGACGGTCTATTAGGCGTGAACTAAAGCGGAGCCTACGTGCTGACAAGGAAGCCTGGTGGACCAGTCGGGCTCAAGAAATGGAGGAGGCAGGAGCAGTAGACAGTTACCGCAAGCTCTTCCAGCTAATACGCACCACTGGTCCCAGAAAACCAGGCGTCAGTGAGACAATCAGAGACAGCGCAAGTGCGATGATACACAATAAGGAGCGCTGTATGGCTCGTTGGGCGCAACACTTCCAAGATCAGTTCAGCTGACCCTCTGCTCCCGGACCTCTTCCTACTCAGGTGATCCAGGACACGCCATGGACGGTTAGTTTAGAGCCTCCATCAGAGGCCGATGTCCGAAACGCGATCACAGCCCTCAATCGTTTTCATGCCGCTGACTCGGATTCCCTCCCACCTGCACTATTTAAGGATGGAGGTGAGGTCCTCTGCAAATCACTGACCTCCTTATTCGAATGTATCTGGAAGGAAGAGAGTGTCTCGGCTAATTGGAGCGAATCGATTATAGTGGCAATATACAAGAAGGACAGTCGCACAGACTGTGCGAACCACAGGGGTATTAGCCTAACGCCAGTTGTGACAAAATTACTGGCCTCGATTATCGTTCGTCGCCCCACTGCGGAACGGGAATCTCGGAGTAGGGAAGAGCAGGCCGGTTTCCGCCCAGCACATGGCGGTGTAGACCATATATTCACTCTATCGCAGGTGCTAGAGCAGCGCCACGCATACCGCAGACCGACAATAGCTGTGTTCCTCGATTTCAAGAGTGCGATCGATTCAGTCGATCGATCGATTCTGTTCGAAATACTTGCGCGGGAAAGTGTTCCCACGAAATATGTGAACATCCTTCGTGCTCTATACTCGAACACTACAGGCCGCGTCAGGGTCAACGGTGGCGTATCGGGTAGCTTTCCGACCACAAGTGGCGTTCGTCAGGGTTGTCCGATTTCCCCATTTCTGTTCAATTTCGTCGTGGATTTTATCATGGAGTGTTCCCTTGCGGAATCTCACGATGTAGGCGTTAAAGTGCTGCCTGGTGAAAGGTTAGTTGATCTTGATTTTGCGGACGATATCGTCTTGCTTTTCGACAATGTTGGGGCGGCACAAACAACCCTGAATAGCCTGTCCAGTGTGGTCCCATTATTTGGCATACATTTCGCACCTTCAAAGTGCAAAGTGTTGTTGCAGGACCACCAGCCACTTGATGACCCCTTGATGCTTGCTAATGAGGAACGCGAGCTGGTTGATCAATTCTCTTATCTTTGCAACTGCATCAGCAATGATGGGCGACAGAAGGGAGTTTCCCTCCGTCTGAAAGGCCGGGTATACAAGGCCACAGTGAGGGCCGTTCTGCTGTATGGTAGTGAGACTTGGCCGCTTCGGTCTGAAGCGCCTTCAAGTCTTTGATCATCGTTGTTGGGAAGCATTGCTGGTGTCGGATGGCACCAGCGTGTCCGCAACGATCATGTGCGTAGACCAGTACTAGGTGGTGATAATCATGCTAGCTCCCTGGAACAGCAGATAGCATTGAATAAGTTGCGTTGGCTCGGGCACGTGCTACGTGTTCCTGGTCACCGCTTACCTAGGAGGACCTTGTTTAGTCTGCCAGGTGTAGAGTGGCGCAAGGCTCCAGGTGGACAGAAGTTGACTTGGCAGCGGGAAATGAAGTCACTGACGATCAAACCGGGTGCCGTTGGTCCGTCTCGCCTTCCGGGCTGGAGTCCACGTGACTCGCCTTGTGCTTGGCTCGAGACTTTACAGGACATGGCTCACAACCGACACCAGTGGCGCGTCTGTTGCCCTTTCTTAGTCTGATTGTCTGTTTAAAGTGTGTTTGGTGCTGAGTTATCTGCGGGGTAACTGCTGACTATGACGCGGGGCAGTGAAAGCTGCAAGGAAGCTGTCTCGCCGATGCTGCCTTATCTTTGCACGATAGCCAGCTGTTTGTGACGGTATGTTGTCTACACAAGGTGTAGGCGCCTTGACCCTGAATGTTTGCCTAGGGCATTAAGGTTTTCAGGTAAGTCCCCCTTCTCTCCCTCTTCTTTTTCTTTATTTCACAGGTCCTCATGGTTGTATGGCGGCGAAGTATCAGTTCAAATGGCTGATATACTGCTGTTGATGATGATGATTTACTCCATCCATTTTTGAATATACACACGAGAAATCGCGCACGATCTTTGGGCACAAAACGCTTCGTCAGTTGAAACGCATTCTGAAGAAATAATTTTATGAAACCTTTTTCGTTTTCAATGGACACTAATCCCGAAGACTTAGTCAAGCTTGTTGGGATCGCTGCTCGATAGATCCATCCGTGTCGGCACCAATCAACACTCAGGAGTCCAACGTGGGACTCTTAAAGGACGGCAGATATTTAAGAATAAATAAGCTCCTACTTAGACTCATTTTATAAACGAGATGATGAATACATTAAATTTTAGATACCAATTATATATTGTTGTCTAAACAACTATTTGTTTTACTTCTCCGGTTTGATGTGGTCTCTGGTGTGGGCCGTGAATTTCGTATTATTTTCATCACCACTCGTGCGCGCACGTCGTGGATAGGCGGTTGAAGACTAAGACTGGTTGTTCAAGGTTTAATGTACATCGACTCATACGTTTAACTAAGTGAAACTATTCTCGCGATCTATTAAGTGGCTGAAAACCAATATGAGTTAACTGTTTGTATGATTATTTACAAGGTTCGAATGTCAATTATCACCAAGAAGACATCGTTGAATCAGTTCTCAATGAATGTTGACGATGGGCCGTCCAGTTCCTAGATGCCAGATTCCGAATTGCAAGCGTCAGTTGCGGAGTTCACTTCGCGCGTCCCTACATCGGCGATGGGGCTGATCGCAGTTTTTCCGCTACAAACTCCGTGTTTCCCTAACACTCTTCATGGAACGCCTATCGGTGAGCATAGGTATAAGGATCCACAGTCGCCAGTTATTGTGAGAGAAGTTTGCCGCGACATAACAGTTGAAACTATGTTTGTGGCCAGTAGAAACATCCTACTGCGCAACATGCGTACGTTGTTTCCTGAACTATCTTCTGGTGCGCGCACACTGATGTCACCTCCACGTCATTGTCCAGTGAAGATCATCAATGATGGTAAGTACGTACCACTGGGGCGGTAAACGGGCATTTGTAGTGCAACAGAAAACATGCTCTTTCAGTATCT
>CALYDF020009587.1:0-10687 GCA_944474145.2 Dicrocoelium dendriticum
TTTGGGCTTTGCCGACGTTCGTGGCCATTACATCTCGGCGTGGCGAATCATCTATACCGGAGTAGCTACACGGCTGTAAGCACTTACGGGCTTTAGTACCGAAACGCGAAAGGTAAAAGCATTAACCTGAGACACCAAGTTTTGTGCGACGGGGCGATGATCCAGACCGGTTGCGGTGCTTACTGTTTAAAGTGAGTTCCCCTATCTGGCGCTGAAGCGACGCTATCTGAAATGATAATGCGTCTATTGCCGACGGCGGGCTAGTCGCGCCTGTCGTTGTGGTTGCGCCAGCACAAAGCTGCTTAGTTGCTTTGGTTTCAGTATTTGGCTGGTGCCGTTCGATGACGCGATCTGCCAGAGCTGCAATTGATGTGATTGGCAAGTCACTTGCTACTGAAAGGATAACCTGAGTGCTTGTATGAAGCCGTTGCATCCACAGCGCTCGGAGAATCCCTAAGTCCACGTTGGGCGTGCCGATGGGCTGTTGCATTTCGCGCAACAAGACTGAGGGCATCCTATCTCCCAGCTGCAGACGGACCTTGTCAGAAGGCGTGATTCGCTGAATAATAGCCCGTTTAACAGTCTCATATTTCATTACAAGAGGGGGTAAAGTTTGATGTCTCTCACCTGCGAGGAAATGCTCTTAGGAAGGCAAGATATTAGCTGATTAAGCATGGTGAAATCAGAAGAAATCCTACCAATATAAAATACGGATTCTAGATGCAAATACCAAAATAAAGGATCATTCTCCCAATAAGAGGGAGGGGCTAAGGCAACAGAATTGACCATGACAAGCTGAACGGCGTTAACCGCGCATGGAGCCGGTTTATTCTCTACATACTTCATTGTAAAAAGCAGATAAAAATGTGGTAGGTGAGAAAACAATATGATCACAAGTAATGAATCAAAAAATCATTGAAACGAGCTCACCAGATTGAAAATGTAATATGGCAGACGACGTGTTCCTGACAGGGGGTCACCAATTGTTGGGCGGAGCATGGAATACCAGTCGGTAAGCAATGACACGTAAGAACTGTCAGATACGACAGTATAGAAGTCGGAGGCGACTGAACCCAACGTATATTGTGCAGGCTACAAGAATAGGAAGCGAATCAGACAGAGCGGGAAACGTGCAGCGAGGTACTCACCAAAATGATTTGTGTCAACGGATGTGCAGTCAGTAAAACAAGTGGATGTTTCGAAGGTTAAAACAACCGTAAAATCCAAAGTTACAAAATACTGAAAGAGCTTGTTTTCCGGTACACTACACTGTAAAGCAGAACCCGTAAATATATGTCCGTGAGAAATGTGAAATGGCGAGCTCACATGGAATGCCCGTAAGCCGAAAGCTGGATTGCATACGTGGCATAGTGCAACTTCCGTGTGAACTTGATCCGAGGGGACAAGGTGACGAATCTGTATAACTTAATGAAGCGATTTTGTACAAACCGTAAACTGCAGTACAGCACGTGAATGGCCTTTGTAAGATGAATCCCGACATTCCACCTCTGGTCATTGCTGATGGATACAAACAGTCAGAAATGGAAGCAACCTATATATCACGGTTTCACTACTCCAATAAGTTCAGGCAAGTAGCGAGCTCTAATATTCTCATTGTTTCTATTACTCCACCGTTAGTTATATCCAACATGCCTGCCTGCGTATCCACAATTCCCCTGGAGTCGATAACCTTCGACCGAAGGTTCGACGTGCAGTAGCCAGTGATCTAGCAGAACTAATGGCTACCTTTTATGTGCGATATCTAGAGGAAAACCAAATTTCACTAATGTGAAAGCAATGGGTCATCACCCCTATTCGCAAGGAAGGTAACTGCGCTGACCCAACTAATTATCGCCAAATAACACTACTTCCTGTGTTTTGCAAATTTTTGGAATCAAGCATCGCAGGTGCGCTGTGGCCATAACTAGAAAACCGCAGCTTTATAACCGCAGAGTAACATGGATTCCGTAAAATGCACTCATGTACTAATAACCTAATCATGGCGCGCAATAGTTCGACTGAATTAATTGATGCTGGAGCACGAGTTAGTATCATCTAGCTGGAATTCTCGAAAGCATTTGATTTACTTAGATCATCGAATTCTCCTGTGCAAAATTCGGAGCTACAGATTTGGCTACCCAATCCTGGTTTGGTTAGCCATTTTCCACCCAAACGTCGGTTGGAGTTGAGAGTCCGAGAAAGATTTTCCAATGTAATAGATGTGGAATGTGGTGTACCAGACTGCTCAGTGTTGAGGCCTTGCCTGCTTTTGCTTTTCGCAAACAATCTAGCAAGACCCATTACTACCGATTTGCTACTGTTCGCAGATGATATCAAGAAATGATGAGCGATTAGAGGACCGGACGACCACGAAGGGTTCCAGTGCGATCTTAACATTATTTCAAACTGGTCAGTTCAGAATGATATACCACTCACTGTACACAAGTATCGTGCTGTTCAACCACATCATAGACATGTCTACAAGTCTTACCTTGTAGCACACGAATTGTAGACCTGCTCACATAGACGGGAACTTGGTGTGCTCGTGTGACCGCAACTGTTCAAACAATTTGAGGCGGCTGCGAAATAGGCAACCAACATCTCTGTTTGCTATGAAGTTCTTTCGAGAGATTTGACCCATCCATTTTCCCAATGATGTACAGGTTTTACATAAGCCCTGAGGTGGAATGCGTCATCCAAGCTTGGCAAGCTTAGCTGTAGCGCGACCTGAAGAGGCTAGAGGCACCACAACACAAGGCAACGAAGAATGTCAAAAGTCTAAGCAACCCTTCTTATTGGCGAAGGTTGAAGTTCCTGGGAGTTTTCAGTGGACGCTACTGATGGCTGCGCCACGGTCTCACATTATCGTACCATCCATGTTTGTTGCCGTTTGTTGAAACGAATTGAACAATACAGCCATATAGGGTGTCGACGAAAGCAAATTTCTCTTCGGGCTTGCCAATCGTGCAAAGCTCTCGCAAACTCAACTCTGACCCCCACTCTGGACACTTTCGAAAAACGTTTGGAAGTTATTTCCGGCTCCCAGCAATACATTACTTAGACTGTGCTAGTGTGTATCACATTAATCATGCACTTCTACCTGATTTATGGGTCACATGGAGCCAAGGTGGAGGCGCATGAATGAGCAACCGTATTTTACTTGTCTAACACTTTCCGTCAAGACTCACTGCACCGCGTTTTCTTCTATATGATTTCATTCGTTTAATCGTTCACACAAACGTTATGTAACAACGCATTCACCAAGGTAGTCGCCCGGTATATGACTCACGTATCATTTCCTTTCATGGTATTAACCCTAACCATCCTACCGGACATGTCAAGCACTTGCTTCTTAACCCCTGATATTCATTGTTCATTATTGTGTACACAGAGATCAAACAATACAAACGACCATTCAAAGTATTTATGAACAAGGATGATCACCGAAGAATCTTCATATTGTTTCCTCAGCAACGTGTACAATGAACAATGACAATGATTTATGACGGGATCAAAGCTATTGCTTGACATGTCCCGTAGGATGGTTAGGGTGAATACGATGAAATCAAAATATATGTGGTTCATTTACCAAAGGACTACCGGGATGAATACTGTGGTAAATAGCATCAAAATTAAAAAAATTCGAGCGTATACATTCAGAAATACGCTGGGGTGCAGTAGTCGTTGATATAAGGCATGAGAAAAGTAAAATATGGTCGCTCACTTGGGTCCATTTGATACATAAATCCTGTAGAAAAGCATGCTTAGCGTAATCCACATAAGAGGAGATCACATAACAAACTGCTGGGAGCTAAAAGCAACATCTAATCGTTGTTTGAAAACGTCCAAGGTAGGGAGGATACAAATGAGTCTAGGATTGCGTTCCGGGGTTGGCAACACCGAAGAAAGAAGGAATTCGGTCGAAACTCTAGACGCTATATTGTTCCTTCAGTTTTAAGCATTTACCTCTGAGCTGTGTGTTGGGGCGGCATACGTGGTTGGGGTCACTTAATATCTGATCCACTAATATGAAATCGCTGCGCAGCCTGCGATAGCGTCCGCCAAAATTTCCCAGAAACTCTAGCCTTCGGTGGTAAGAATGATAGCGCAGGCCCTTTACATTCTTTGTTGCTCTCCGCTGTGATGCCTCTAACGCCTCTAGGTCGCGCTTCAACCGAGGTTGACAAGCTTGGATAGTATATTCAACATGCGGGCACAGGTAGGAATTATGCATCATTGGGAAGATTGATGGGTCAAATCTCTCGAATGCCCTTCGCAGCATGGCGACGTGCTGGTTGCCCCGTTTCGCAGCTTCCTTAACCTGTTTTGAACAGTTGAGATGGTTCTGTGGGATCACACCAAGGTCACCTTCTGGGAGCTGGTCGGCCGTCCGTTTGTCCTAAGCAAATAGTTGTAGTTATGTCTATGGTGTAATTGTACAACGCGACATTTGTTTGGGTTGAATGGTAGAGCGTTTTGAACTGACCAGTTCGACACTATTCTAAGATCGCACTGGAGTCGTTTGCGGTCGTCCGGTCCTCTAAGCCTTCGCCATATCTTGCTACCATGAGCGAAAACTAGGAAATCAGAAGAAACTGAGCTCGCCAACTCGTTAATGAACACCAAAAATAGACGAGGTCTAGACACCGAGCCTTGTGGTACATCACACATCATACAGATTGTATCGGACAAGGATTCTCGGACACTCACCTCTAGCGGTCGCTCGTTTAGAAACTCGCTGATCTGACACAGGGTTGGTTCGCCCATGCCGTAGTTCCGAAGGTTATGAAGAATAATTCGATGGTCTAAGCGACCAAGCGCTTTTGGGAAGTCCAGGAAGATGGCATCGACTCCTACTTGATTAGCAACGGCTTCAGTTCGGCTATTCCGTGCGATTAATAGGTTAATATTACATGAAGGCTTTTGACGAAAGCCATGTTGCTCTGGCGCTATGAAATTGTGGTTTCCCAGATACTGTATCAGTGCATCTGCGATGATTGATTCCATCACTTTGGATAGTACAGGAAGTGGTGTTATTGGACGGTAGTTGGCAGGTACAGTGCGGCTACCTCCTTTATGGATAGGAGTGATGACCCCTCGCTTCCACACTGGTGGAATACGGTTCTCTTCTAAACATCGCTGATAGAAAACAGCCAGTGGTTCTGCTAGATCACTAGCTACTGCCTGCAGAGCCTTTGGTCGGATGTTGTCGACTCCAAGAGAACTGTGGATACGCAAGGATAACAACTTCTTTAACACAGCTTCCGCATTGAAGATAATGTTGTCTAGACCCGACAGTGCAGTTATAGAAACGAGGAGAATATTTGGGCTCGTTACTTGCTAAAAAGTTATGGAGTAATGAAGCTGTAGGAGATCGGCTGCCTCCATTGCTGATCGCGTGCATCCATCAGCCGTGTCTAGTGCTGGAATCCCCCGCTTCACCTTTCGAAGGCCGTTAACATGCCTGTGCAGGAGTTTGCGTTTCGTGCAGAATCGCTTCATTAACTCAGCTGTTGCGTGACCTTGTCTTCACGGATCAGTTTCACACAGAAGTGACGACTTGTCATTTATGAACTCCAGGCTTCGGCATTCGAGTGTCCTCGTGAGCTCGCCACGCTCAATCCTTCAGGGACATACATTTACTTGTTCTGCTCCTCGGAAATGGCATGCTTGTTTTTGGGTTGGAAGAACTTCTGTTCCGATGCGTGCGCAAACAACGTGCTAAACGTCCTTGTAAAGGTTACCCAGGCAACATCTGGGTGGCATTCGGTTAAGAAAGTCCAATGTGTATCCTTAACATGCTTAGATAACACGTTGTAATGCGTGACAGTATGCAACTAATCATCCTTCTTTTCAGGACACTCCGTATGGCATAAATAGTCAAAGAGCAGGGTAGCATGGTCAGTACGACCCAGTGATGTGCTTATATCTATCCCGTCAACCATGAGTTCTTTGTTAGCGAGCAGTTCGAAATGTGGTGGGAAAGGTTACGTGGTTGTACAGAGGGTGACTAGCAATTAGCTCTTGCAAGCAAGCTTTAAGCTTCTTTCGAAAGTGATTTCATGAAGCACTATGATCTACTAGGTGAACCCGACTTGTTGCCTCCGGAGAAGATAGCGCAAGAGGTAGTAGTGCAGGTTAAACGCGACAAATTTCAAAGACAAATTTGTGCCGTAATGTACTTAAAACTATGGTTACGAGAATAGTTCTTGTTTTCAGGCTAAAATTGCTGGTGTTGATCCTGATACAAAGCCTCAGAAACCCTTCAATAAGTCAGTTTGTGGTTACCTTACGGAAAAGCAATCGCTTCAGAGGATAAATGTTGATAATAGGATATCAAAATCGGATCCATCTCGCTCTTGTTTCATAGGTTGATTCATACATCGAATTTGATCGCAACGTATTAAACGCCTTTGCTACATTTAAAGCGTAGTGCAGTGCTTTACGAAACTTATCGCTGACTGAATTTAACATATTTCATTTGGAAGTATGTCAGTAATATGAAGTAACGGCTAAGAATAATGTTTGCAGTTCGCTTCATACCAAATCAAAATACGTTTTATGCACACGGTAGACACATTTTCAGCATAGTGTACTAACAATGTGAATAGATAAACACGTGAAATAAAAGAAGAAAGACAGCTAAACTGTCTAATGCAAACTGTTCACGCGTGTCACTCATGCAAAATATTCTCTCTGAGAAAACAAGCAATTGAAGCGAGAACGTTGCGAATGGAATTGTGATAGGATGCAGTAGGCTAAAATAGAACTCTGCATTTTGGACATGTGAAGGAAACCACGTTTTATAGAACGCCATGTAGTGGATGAACAGGGTTGTATTGCAAGCAGCAAAAAAATTGGTACAAGCCTCTACACTTATGCCGATGAGCACATCAACAAAAGCCTTTCTAAACATCTTTTAACGACCATAAATGACAATGCGTAGTCATTTTAATTTTTGATGAAAGTTACATGCGCACGGTAAAGTCATTGAGGTAGAAAGCATGCAGCCACAAATCTAAAATCCAAGCACACTGGTACCGAGAACATTTAAATTCTGAAGGTATAGAAAGATGAATCCATAATTCTGTAAAGTTTGAGACGACATGAGTAGACCAAAGTGTTTTTGGAACAAAATACTACCAAGCTTTTAGCAGTTTAGTTCCTGAGTATGAGTTGGTCACTCACCGGCGGTGAAGGAATGACAATCAAAAGAGCATGTGTTATCACAAACTTGAGAAGTGTTAAGCAAGTTGGACATAGACGATGACCACAGCAAAAACTCAAGACCAATCTGAGGACCGCAAGGCATCTCCATATTAGAAGCAAAATATTCCAAAACGAAATAAACAACATATTTTCATCCTATAAATTCGGACGATATGGAAAGATTTTCGAGATCTAAAATACTGTGGGGAGAATAGGTAAGCGCCCATGTATGGCAACACGATCTGAGAAAAGTGCGTAGTACTTGGTTCCATTATGCTGTGTGAGGTGGTTGCGATCTGTATACTTATCTTTAATCACCCTTTCCAAATTTGTTTGCACTCCAATCATGGGCAGCTGGTTGAGTAGGGTTGATTCGTCAAAGCTACTGAGAGCTTTTGAATAGCCAAAAAGATGGGTTACACCGCTCTGCAGTTTTCATCCCGTGCAGATGCTACAGACTGTATAACATACGATGCAGCATCTAGTGCGGTGCGACTAGATTCGTAAGCAAAATAGTAGCACCAACTATTTAGTCATAACGTTTGGTCAGGAGTCATTAATTCTAGTTGATAAGGAACCAGAAAATTGACCAACCGTTACTGACAATTCCAAACTTAACCTAGTGACAATCATTGACTAGGACGCACAGTTACATGGTTCGGCGAAGGACTCATGGAATGAGCTAAAAGTTACAAGTAACTGAGTCTTGCAAAAAGTTTAAAGGTTGTGTCATTACTAGTATCGCCCCGGACCAACAACTGGACCCGAAGCAAAAAGCGTAAATGGATCAATAAAGCAGAAAAGATTTGAGAAAAACATCGCCAAGCCCATGCGATACCAGATGAAGTGTAAAACAAGCAGAAGCTGTTGGAAGCATTCACTAGAGCCGACAACTGCGAATGGCAGGAGACCATGGTAGTCAGCTTTACGAATGATACGAAACTGATTTACAGAGAGTTGAATGACAACAGAAAGATTAATGCTGGAATACCAATACTCAAGACTCTTAGGGGCTTAGGGACTACTGCTGTGGATATCGCTAACGCATTGCTTCTCTCGTTTAACACAGTGGCTACAAACACCACCAAAGCCTCGCCCTATCACCTCGCAGCAAATGTCGTCCACTTTTCCAGCATCACATTTACCCCGGCGGCTGCCGCAAGCAACTTGCAGTATCCCCGATAATACACTGCCTCGAGAGTCGATGTGATCTTCCTATAGGTCCTTAAAACACAGCTTACTATAGCCGTACATCTTGTAGCCTTTCTCTGGTGTTTAATTAATCCCCCTATATTTCTGTTATAACCTGGGATACTCAGAGAAGGTGGATAGAATACCAGGTCGTGGATAGGACCGGTAGTATTCATACAGCTGGATCTCAAGCCAAGGCAATGGAAGTTGGTGTACGACTCGTGTTAGGTCATTTGGTTCAACGGTTCAATGGCCATGACTCACCGGTGGTTATTTGGTCTGTGCCATCGTCTGATTGGATGTCATCAGTAGTTGGGTCGTGGGTCGGATGCATCGTGTGGGTTGAAACTTCGTATACGACATCTCACTCTACTACTGGCACGTCTTCCTAGGGCCTCCGGTCTTTGGGTCCACATGAATCCATCTGGTGGTCGGCGATTTCATGCTGGCTCTTTGCGAAGCACATCCGAATTTGCAATAGCATCTTCATCAGCATGCGCGATCTGTTCCGAACCACCATCTGTTAGTTTCGGCAGCAAAAACTCCTCAAGCAATAGCTGGAAATCTATCTTGGGTCCATCAGGTTCTGGTCGCTGTTGGAGCGGAGTTGCAGCTGGTTGCTATGATCTTGCCAGGGCTCAACTTGTACTTCAATTATGTAGACGACTCTGCCAATTTGACTTGTAACCATACCTGGAGCCCACTTGTTTTGGTTCAGCCAATAATCTGTGCCACACTCCAGGTAATCAAGCTTAACATTCCTCACGATGACGTTCTGATGATGTTGAGACAAGTCTGTACTTATCAGCTGTGCCACCTATTTTCTCTCAGGCGTGATCGCTTCCCAAACAAATCTGATTTGTGGTAGCATTCCACAAGTCTGTAGCGGGAAAATTCAAATTCAAATAATATACAAGAAAAAATATAATGCCCTCAACGTAAAGGTTTGTTGTTCCATTTCCAGCAATAAACGGTTGCTAATCTGTGACGGCGAGGACCAGTTAACCCAACTGGTTGAAAAGTGGTATGAGCTACATCCAAACATCAGTGACAACGGAACGCGGACAACACGACTCTTTGCTGTTCCTTGATATCCTAACAGGACGTAAGACTGAAGATACAATACGCAGATCAGTTTACCGCAATCCAACTTGGAAAGGACAATACTTGAACTGCTACAAACAAGGTCTAGGGAAGACTCTGTTCCACAGAGCTAGAACAATATGCACTGCTGATACACTGGAACAAGAGTTGCACTTGCTAACTCACACCCTCGTAGATAATGGGTAGCCACCGTACTTCATCACGCAGTTTAATGCTATGAAAGCGGAAGAAAGTGTGCCCAAGGTACTGAAGCTTAAAGTAACCATGCAACTAAGATTTAAGGGAGACGACGCATTCCAAGTATTTCCGCGCCGATTGAAATCCGCAGTGGCGCGTATACCAGGCGGCGGAAAGAGTACTAATCTACACGATGAATCGTATCCCTACTCCTTCGGTTAAACCCCCGCTGTCGTTGTCCAGCCGTTCACACATTCTATACCAATTTACATGTATTTGCAAGGTCGAATACGTGGGCATGACAGAACGACAATTGAGGGTGAGGGTCGTGAGCACATACCGGCATGGGTTAGTAAACACGTGTCGCAGATGACTGTCTGCCACCCCGAATGCGCAGCCAATGAAGCAAAATGACATTTCATACAAACAGTCGGCCTCAGCAATCATCCTCCACCTGCTGGCTGACAACCACTGTGTAAACCCTGTACTAGCCTTCCAGATTATCTATACCTCCATGGACCCCTTAACTTTAAGATATGCTGAAGCCGTGACCACCAAACAACTTGGCCCAACTGCGGGTGTGCAGAAATACGCTCTGCCATGGTAGCGGGCAGGAAACAGATGAAAAGTGTCTTGTGTGTGTGTGTGTTCGGTTTGGTCGATTTGTAATTTCAACTACCCTAATGTCAAGACGCTATAAATTCACAAGTCTGTAGTACGCACTTGAAAATATACAAATTGCCCGGAATTAAATCGTGCGAAACTTATGTTAAGTTTTCTGTTAAAAATTTCCTCGGGGACTAATTCTTTCAGTTATATTAGGTTACTTTACTGATTTTTCAAATGTAAAATGGCTCAGTATGCATTTTAATCATAGAACACAATGCGGTATGTGAACGCAAATAAGTGCTCCGTTGCGATTGATGCAAAATGTTAAAAGCTGATATTTTAGATGAATGCACGGCTGACAGTGAAAGGTGCGGGTGCGCATGGCTGCAAACCACTT
>CALYDF020009588.1:0-10689 GCA_944474145.2 Dicrocoelium dendriticum
TCGTCGATGGTAGGCGTGTAGGTGTGTAAAATCGGCGGCGGTGCATAGATGCGTGGCGTTCCGTTTTAGTCTGCAAGCAACAGGACGGTCAGAGCAGTCAAGGATTCAAGGGAAATATGCGTGCTCTAAAAGCCACTTCTGAACGGATAACACCCTAACCTAAGTTTCGAGGATGTGTTTGTCCGGTGGCACATGTTACATAAAAGCAGACCAAAATAGCGCATCACTTAAGTAGGCATCAAAGATAGACGGGCGCTCCAAAAGTAAAAGGTAACAAGGAATACACCAACCGAGGTAGCATTGGAGTATATGGACGGCGGCACATGTAACTTGTTGGAAAACCAGTAGTGGCGAATCACTCAAGTAGACATGACGGTTAGAGAGGCGTTCCCAAAACAACATACGCAGAGTCGATAGAATTACGGGAGTTGCAACGGAGTAGATAGCGGCGGCAGATGTTACGTGGAGGTAGACTGGTAGTGGCGGATCACCCATATTTGCATCACGGCTAGGTTTGCCCCCGAAAAGCACTTGTTACGAGCCGATATGCTTACCGGAGGTGCACCGGAGTATATAAGATGCGGCAAAGGTTACGTGCAGGCAGACCAGCATTGGCCGATCATGCATGTACGCATCACGGATACGCAAAGTTTCTAAAAGCCAGTAGTTGAGTGCTAATGCACTTACCGGTAAGGCTGAGTCATCAACCGTACACCATTTGGCTCAAGCAGCCAAATCTGTTCTCTCTGGAGCTCCGCTGTCCCTGGGGTGATCTCATCTACACCAGGCGCATCCTCCGCTGGAACTTGGAAGTGTGTTAAAACAATCCTTTCAGCGCATCACTGAGTGTTTCACACGAGGACACACATAGAAACCATTAGCAACAAAGACACTGAAACCGCTTGGACTCCACCCTATCCACTAGTGTGATAAATACTTGGAACGGCCTACGGGAAGTATTTGCAGAAGCGACATCCGAGAAAAGTTTCAAGCGTCTGCTGGAAAGTGTTCAGTGTTGCGCATTGCATTAATCGTTCTAACCACACTATATATGCTTGGAGAGCATGAGATGCGTTACGTATTCCCGGAGGTTGACCTGGGTGTCCTTTCATTTGCTTAAAGTCCGGTACGCACTGGACGAAAGCCACCGGCAAATATTCTCAATGCTGTAGTTACTCTGTTCTGAAGAATTACACCGAAAATGTTTCTGAGCCTGTTTCCGGCCTCTTTAGACCGCACCTATAATGTTGCGTACAACCTTGTCCGCAGCGCTTGGTTCGTGATAACATGTCAACGGAGGGGTACTTATAATTGGCTGGTTAACAGTTCGAGGAATACGTAGCCTTTTATATCCCGAGACACCAATTCAGCTTTCCGTGTTTCCGCCGCACTATAGCCAACATAGTGCGGGCTTCATTATGACTCACGGTAACCTGCAAAAGTACGTTGCCCTGAGAACGCTTGGCTTTTAGAGCCATCCTTAAGGACCTCTTTCCGTGTTCCTTTGATAAACTTGTACGAACCGCCTTTCCATGAAATGTAAGTACACTACGTGCTCCATAGTCTAACATTACCGGCGGTGTCAAATTCAAATAGGACACAAACAAAAAATTCCCATGGTCGTTCCATCCCATATGCATCGTTGATCCATGTTAGAATGCGGTGGCAAGGTCGGCCAGTTGCGGGGGCCAAATCAGAAAGTACAAA
The DNA here is from genome assembly GCA_944474145.2 of Dicrocoelium dendriticum. NCBI lineage: Eukaryota > Metazoa > Platyhelminthes > Trematoda > Plagiorchiida > Dicrocoeliidae > Dicrocoelium > Dicrocoelium dendriticum. Next base: position 1,708 of record CALYDF020009588.1, read on the forward strand.
TGATATCACGGTCAGCCATTCAAAACGTACGTGCTTTGCGCAAGCAGACCCCGCTGCTCCAGTTGCGTGAAATAAAAAGGAAAAGTAAATTGTAGACGAAATATATGGCCGAAGGGTACGAAGGAGGACTAGGAAGAGTAAGTTAGTGAGGGTGAGGAAAAAGGAAGATAGCTGGAGGGGAAAAAGAAACTAAGTTAAGAGGAGAAGGGGAGGTTCGCAGCAGCAAGTTGCGAGGGTCAAGGCGACGGTTAAACTCGGTTACCATGGTTGGCAAGATTACGTCCTCAGATAGCAGGTTCAACGGATCTATCACCCAGCGTGACAAACGAGTGTCAGGCCGAACCAGAGCAGAGCTGAGTTTACGCAAGTTCGCTCGATTAACCATAACATCGAAAAGTACAGGTAAGAAGGAACGCTCGCTCAAAGTGCGTATAAGGAAAATATTTTCATACTACACCCGATTACTGGGATTGTATCCGTACATCCAAACATGCCATAATTGACATGCCGTCCGGCATCTGCACCAAAGCATCCACTTTCTACGAAAATGCGCAAAGTATTCCGTTTTCCTTGCCGAGTGGTTTTCGGAAAGCTGTGATAATACGTTTCTGCCAGGGTGAATATCACGTTCCTTTGCAGCCAGCTCAGGAAAACCCTTCCCGCTGGGTTCGCAACTGACAGCTGACCGTACCGCCTGTTTATGCTCCGTCACCTGTGCACAGCGCATAGCAACATGCGGGCCTCCGGATACGCCATTCTTAAAGCATTCATATTCAGATGCGACTGGAACAATGGGTAAAGCCCTCGAGTGTTAATGCCGGAGCGAATCGTTGTGCTAGAAAATGATAAGGTGCTACGAGGTCTTGATGGATCGTTCGATAGTTTGTAGGCTCGTGCCGGTTCCCGCCTTTGTACTTAGGCAGTATAGCACCTACTTTCCAGTCGGGTGGTGGACACTCGTCTGCAAGAGAATGCCAGAAAAGTCGATCTATCCCATCAACAATGTAGTCTGATATCATCTTCAGGAACAACGGGTGAAGTCCGCCAGGGTCCGCTGAGGAGTTAAGGTTCAGTTCAAAAAGGAGTCTTTTGACTATCTCGGATCTGAATTGACTTGCTCGAGAGGACAGTAATTCGTTGCCAGGTTGTCAGTGGGTAGTGACGGTTCCACGGAGTAGATCGAACAGCAATGCGAAGCTAGTAGTTGAGACTGCCCGTCACCTTCGTACAGCACTGTGTCTGCTTCATGGCAGGATAGAGCAGGGGGACCACGGCCAGCATTGGCTTTTTGCTTCAGGTACGAGACCAGCTTCTTCGGGCAGGTTCGTGATTGCATGACGTAGCTACGTTAGTAATGTGCTCGTTTCAGACGCTTACTTAGGGGCACAGATTTCCGAGCACTTTGTACTTTGCACCATCCGACTTAACTTGTGTTGACCTGAAGCTGTTTCACATGTTCGTTGTCTGTTCATCGGGGATCGCACCATTCGTTCGATCCAGTGAGAGTTTGAGTAAAGACCTGCTCTCGGTGATAGAGACAACATTTTCCATGACCGAAATCATCTTCGAGTCTAGTAACTCCCATGCTTCATCATGGTTCAGGGATATTGGATTAGTACAGCCTGTGGCGCTTGCCATTTCTTGTTATAACTACATAAATATATTAGATATATTTCTAGACTGGGTAGAGGCTGCAAAAGTAAGGGTTCAGGTAAGCTTTACATTGATCTTACGCTCTTGCATGGGAGTAGGTAAAACGTGTATATGTTCCTCGTTGGCAATTACAAATGCATTGGCATTGTTTAGTGTACAGCTGATGGGGTCGCAGGCGCCCACCCAGAAATTCTTCTTGTTCCTTAGGGCGATATTGAGCTCCTTGATTTCCTTTGTTGCGAAACTTGTGCGGAGCCGTGGTTGCTTAGGTTTTCTTTGGAACAGGATCCAATGCACCACCACTTCACTTTAAATGCATTGGACTATCTTGGCCCGCTCAGTCGCCACAATTATTGGTGCGCACATGGAAGAAATAAGAGTGGCGGAATTATATGGAATACGAAAAGTTTAAAAATAATCTCGAGAAATGCAGGTAAAAATATAAAGGATTTGTTAAGAGACATCCTAAGGCGGCGTACTTCGTTAGAAAAATACGAACTGACAAAAATATAACCACAATTTTCTGGTGCAAATATTGCTTTCTGGCGCCAAGTTTCAACCTGAGTACAATCTCAGAAAATAGCTAAGTCTTTTCTAAGGTTAGAACACTGAGCATAGTAGCACTAAACTAAGCTGCATAGGGCAAGTATTAATCGCTAATTACGTCAAAAGTAACAACAATGCAATACGTGTGGTAGCTCACGCGTTATTCGCAATTGGATTGTGGGATCCGAATAACGCTGTTATTCTTTTTCGCTAAAGATGGCTTCCTCCATTGCAAGCAGATTTCAGAAAAAGAAAGTGTAAAAGTGACGAAGTGGCATAAGTTCCAAATAGGCCTAGCTATCTAGAAATGCTCTATATAGCCCGTAATACCCAACAACAAGTAGCTACGTCGTAGGTGGCCGAAAAGCATATTTTTCAGGCATACATACCAAAGGTAGGACAATATTCCATACTTTTGCGCGAAAACACGAGAAATCCAGTAAGGAATAGTATGTATGCTTGGGAATTCAGGACAACTTATACATAACCCACGATCAGGAGGTTCAGTGTGCCATTTTCACTAGATACTGAGCCACATAAACCCCTAGGAATATAGCGTTTAGTATTATTTAATCTTCTAAGTGGTTCTGAAGTTTATACCAAGCTGCATGAGCCAGATCTACCTGCATAACACAGGAAACCTTTGGGGTCACTTGATTTGTTTTTGCCTGGAAAATACATGCATTTCTTAGAAAAACATCGGAAGGTTTGTCTCTTAGAGCCGATTTTCTATATGCATGAGGCGTTCCTTCTAATACCAATAAGTCCGAGGCGTCTGCCACTAATAATAAAGAAATCAGCATCGGAAAAGTTAGCAAAAGTTCGCATAATGCTTTGGGGTGTGAAATTTGTTTGTCTCTGCGGTGTTGGGGCGTCATCGTCTCTACTTCTTGGGATGGAGCTTGCTCGAACCTGAGGGCTTATAATGCCTCATGTGTTGATGCAAACTATTGTGCAGCTCGTTGAATTATTTCGAGCTATTTCCCTTCAATTTTAAGTTCTGAATCAAGTGCCAGCGGTGTTCATCCATTTGGCAACTTCAACTAGTACTAAACTGTCGCACCAGCTAGTTCCTTGTTGGTTTTCCTGACAAGCGCTGTTCTAGCACTCTAAGCAAAGGGGATAAGGTAACTCAAGAATAGGATAGTAACAAAAAATGTGTGAGCTGGTTGTTCACCCACCATTACGCATAACGCATGGTAGGATTTGGAGCCAGGTAAAAGCTAACTAAGGCTCGGGTGGCCAAGATAAGACAAGTGGTGATCGAAAGTTTCTGGTGGTCCAGCCAACCAGTGTGCCAGCGGCCTCTCTGTCGTTGCTTAGCTTTCGTGTCAGTGAAATGGAATCTGGAAATTCAAATGTTTTACTAGCAAAAGCGGTTAAAGTATAAGGTCTGCTTTGCATTACACCTGTCTACTAGTGTTGCCAGTAGTGATAGGCATATATGTACCAGATAACACAAAGTATATGGGGCCGAGCGAGGATAAGTGGAGAGCAAAAGGGTCTATAACTTTTAAAGTGCTTTCTTTGATGACAAGATGAAAGCTATATATATTATATTGTTTTACGCCTACCGATAGTAGTTGGGAAACGGCGGAGTAAAGTAGCTAGTGCTCAGGCTTAATAAAAACGCATTAAGTAATGCCAGTTAGCAATTAACATCTACGAAGGTACATAAAAGTACATATAAAGCCGGTATTTAGATGGTTTTGGACAATTCTAATGCTAATCTTATGTGTATCAACCGTAATAATAGGTTTCAACCTCTTATGCAAGCCTTAGTGCTGGTAGGATGCCTTCACTAGACGTACCTCGAAGGTCATAAGCCTACATATTTTCCACGGAACCAGTGGTCTAGAAGTTGGAAAGTGAGAAAAGGCAAAGCCGAAGACAAGGAATGAAGATGTAGATAGGAGGTAAGGACTGAAGGTTGCCTGCTCGAATGGCTTTTTCCTCGTCCTACAATATCCTGTATGAGGAATACGTACGGATTTGTGAACCTGCCAGTCACTAGGCTAGGCTGTACCGTTTGTTGAACTTTCTAAACATTAACGAAGTGACCATAGAAAGAGAGAAGCCGGAGAGTTGTGGATACCAATTGGTCCATGCAGCCTTTGGAGCAACGAGTCAGTGAGAAGGCCAAAGCATGTCGGGAACTAAGCAGTAATGGCTAAATACATTTTTATTCAGATTTCTTATGTTAGCACTTATACGAAGTGTGCAAGTGATCCGACTGAGACCTCCCGGGTGTTGTGAGTGCGGTAATGGATAAAATGAAAGCAAGGGGGTCATTCATGGTGAAAATTAATGAGGTTATACTTTATTATCCCCTACCGGATGCTTTTGTAGTGGCGTCTACTCTCCCCTTAGTGCAGTCATAAGGCGGAAGTTTCGTTGGAGAACTAGAGCAGCTCAAGAAGAGGTCATTGAAGACTAAAGACGTCTTGTACTCCGCTTTCTATTCTTGAAACCTGGAGAATGACTGCGTGGAATACCGCTAACTTCTCTTAGGTGGTAAGACGGTAACGACGATGAAGGTGGCTGAATTGTGAGCTGAAGGAGCTTAGAATTCATGCACTACATCTTGGGCGTCATTAAGCCACATCAGGGCCAGTTTCGAAGAATTGGTCTTGCGAAGCGCAAAGATTGAAGATGGGTTGTATATTGTCAAAACATAGGAAGCTTTGTATCTCCTTCCTGAATGCCTGCAAGTTTTGAATTTCGCTTAATCTGGAAGGCAACCCGTTCCATATGTTCACGTACACAGCTGAGAAGAAAACAGATGGTAGTCACTTCTTTGCCATTTGCGGGGTAATGGAATGGCCCCTGTTTCGTAAATTAAGTTCAGTTGTTCTCCTTGGAGTAAGACAAGTGAGATTACTGTGCAGCTTTATAGGAATTAGCTTATGTATGAAGCACAGGTCAAGGATAATGCGCCCTTGCCAATGGGTCTGAATTTTAAGGTGTTCGCACAATTGTGGGTAACTCAGAGCTAGCTGTGATCGAGTCAACATCTTAAATAAATAAATAAATAAATAGTATATTCTCGAATTTATCAAGACACACCAAACCAGGCATGATCAACATTTACGTGCAATTATGTTTCGCAACAAACACGTTACCATGTATGTAATCGGCAGTAAGCCGAACGTTGTACAGGCGTTGGAAATTGTAAAATTAATCATGGGTAATAAAATCGTCAATGCATGACGACACGTTGGGTTCTAGCGTGCATAGTGTAAACGGTCTTGGCATTACATGTGTAGTGAAAAGGATAGATGTAGGCAGGGAATATTTTACTCTTGAACGTGTCAGGAAAATATTAAATTAGGATTCTGATCGACTTGCCAGTATGTGGTTGTGGGCAGTGACGTTATTCAGTGGCGAGTCGCATCCGCCAAGTCGCAGTGTTGTTAAGCGGACATTTGTGGCTTTTTATAGAGAGAACGCTTGCCAGGCTATAACCCACCACGTCCTGGAACACTGTCAGAAATCCGTTTGTACACTAATGTAAAACTGGCACAGCAGCTCGCCGACTGATTTCACCCTTAGTTTTCCGCAGTCAATTAAATTCCAATTTCCTCTGTTAGCTGATCAGCTATCTTTGGTTGGGGCGGCCATAATGGCTAAGGCCCATGGAGGGTGAGACCTTAGTCATCTTTGTGGAAGTCCAGGTGAGCAAAACGTCAGATGCTTGCGTCTGGATTTTTCAGGTTTATGTATACTTTTCAGGAGTGTGAAGGTCTCGCGTCCAGCTATCATTACTGGACAACCGTCGTGGTTGTGAGAGCCCTTGTATCCATTTGTTATGCAGCCATGTTCTTTGTAGGTCCTTGTGGGTTATGTCCCGTTTCAGGCAAAAGCTCATCCTCGGTCCAATCCCAGATCCCCAAGAAGTTCCTGACCTTGGAGAAAAGGGAAGGTGAGAGACAAACAAGGCCGCAAAGGACAGGCGTGGGAACAAACATTGGTTAAGTCCTATGGTATAATATTTAGTGGAAACAAATGATGTACAATGTGCGACAATGGTTGTTCTGAAAATGTCTTTTGAAAGTTCTACGAAAGCAATGGCCTATAGGTTGGTCGCAACCATTTAGATGGGATGCAGAGCGTTGCGCCCATGAGCAAAAAACACAGTATCAGTTTGTTATGATGCAACTATTGCGTGGGAAAACAGAAAGCAGAATTTAAAGATCAGCAGGTAGCCAACCTACGTCGATAGGGAGCGTAAAATATGCTGACCCAGGAAAAGCCAGCTAGTCGGTTTAACTCATACATGGGTAAGTGTCGCAAACATAGCAGCGAGTAAGTGTGCAATGAACATCTATAAATGAGAAGCTAACGGGCGTCTGTTTACTGACCAGATGAGAGGAGTGCTGAACTCAAAAGCTAAGCAGAGTTAATAGACGGAAGGACAGCGAATAGCCAGAATGCAACCGTACGTTAAGGTTGCTGAGGATATCAGAACCTGAGTCCTAACCGTAGCAGCTAGGGTGCTGAGAGAATAGTACCAAGCTGGATAGAGCCAGGGAATGCTAGTCCGAGACTTAGAGGATTGCAGATAAAAATGCGTAAGACAATACAGCGAGTTAGAGATAAATGAAGAGCTAGAAATGTGAGGCAGAAAAGCGGCTTGCACCGAATACATGGATAGGCTTGCAAGACAGAAGAAAGCTAAGAGAGGTTTCGTGATAGAAGGACCGCGGACGAGAGAAGCGCAAGCATACAATGAGGTCGTTAAATAGTTAGAGCATAATAGACTAAGACGCATCGACGCGAAGCCAAGCAAAACATGATGGGGTGTTAATGGAATATAACTAAGCAGGCCTGAGCCGGGAGAAGCCAGTGAGAGAGCTGAACTATAAGCAATTAGGTGTCGCAGATGCGTAGGTGACAGCTGTGACGCTAGCAAGGAAGCCTGTGCCGGGAAAAGCCGGTGAGAGCTGGACTTTAATATAAGTGAGGGTCATAGACGTAGCGAGTAATAGATAGATGAACGTCTAGAAAGGAGCGCTGTGCGCTGATTACTTGAGTTATGTTTGCTCCACAGAAGAGAGCTAATAAAGCATTCATAAAGAAAGGAGAGCAAATCGATGATGCGCAAGCATACAATACAGCTGTTAGATAGTTCAGGGCGTAGAGGCTAAGACACAGCGACGCGCAGATAATCAAGTTATGCTAGGGTGCTAATGAAATAAATAGGTTGCCGAGAGAGATCTAAAGTTCACTGGGCGGAAAGGTTGGATGCAGATAGTCTAAAGGAATAAAGGTTATTGAGATACGGAGTGACTCCTAACAAGTCTAGGATAATCGCAGATGCATGGGGCCTACGACCACTAGCTGCTTACTAAACAGATGATCGACAGATGGTGGTGCTAGGAAAAATCACCAGTAGCCAGTTGTAGCCATTCCAACAAGACGCTTGATCCCTAGTGTATGCCTACAGGGTCATGGAATGCATCAACAAACCAGCGAAGGTAAGTGATATACATCCCAAGGAAATGTATGATGGAGAGACAAGGACTCTATCCTAGCAAGCTCAAGATCTGCGCAGAAGGGACATGGAGCCTAAGACGAATCTCTGCAAAGTGGTGAGGAAGATAAGAAGAGCGATAGATAGTGGAGCTAGGAGAGTGAGAGTATCAGTGGCCAGCAAGCGCATACGGTTTAGGCTTACAAATTACCAGTGGATACCTACAGTGACAGAATAAGTCAACAAACCAACGAAGGTATATGAGGCAAACAATTCAAGAGAGTAAATGTTGGAGAGATAAGGAGTGGCTCCTAGCGCAAAGAGGTATGCTACCCACAATGACTCGCTGCAGCTGAAAAGTGGTGACGTAGGTAATACGAAGAACTGATAATGATACTAGGAGTGAGGAAGAGAGTACCGAACGCTAGCGATAGCATTTGGTTGGAGCCTCATAGTTGCTAATGGATACCTGATTAAGTCAAAAGACAGCAAATGTATGTGACGCACGCAGTCCCAGAGATAAAAGCTTGGAGGGATAAAAGTGTGGCTATTGGCAGGCGCAGGATATGCGCAAAGATGGTTGGAGCCTACGCAGAATGGCTGCTGCTAAACCGGGGTGCCAGAGGTAAGACTAAGAACAGATAGGGCCGCTATAAGTGAGAGTGTCGGTGATCAGCAATGGCGTTTGCATGAAGCTTTGTAGTTACTAGTGTATACCCACAATTTCCAAGAATAAATCAACAAAGAGCGGATGTATGTGACGCTGACAGTCACAAATAATGAACTTTGGAGATAAAAGGGGTGGCTCTTAGCAGGCTCCGGATATGCGCAGAGATGCATGGAACCTAGGACTACCAGTTGCTACTAAATAGAGGTGCTGTGGTTAAGGGGATCGACAGATACTGGCGCTACGAAAACTTTCGGTGGCCAGATGTAGCCACTCCATTAAGCAATTTGGTCACTAGTGGATTCCTACAGTGTCACAGAATACATCAAGCCAGCGAAGGTAAGTGATACAGACATTCTAAGAGATTACAGGATAGAGAAACAAGGAATGTCTTCTGGTAGCTCCGGAGAAGCGCAAACATGTATGGAGCCTACAATGAATCACTGCAGTAAACGTGATGAAGGTAAGAAGAACGAAGGATAATTGTGCTAAAAGAGAAAACCAGTGGACAGCAACTGAATTCGATTAAGCCTTCTAGTTTTTTACTGGAAACTTACAGTGACAGAAGCAGTCAACAAACCATCAAAGGTGTGTGATGTTAACAATTCAAGAGAGTAAGAGTTGATGAGATAAGGAATGGCTC
>CALYDF020009589.1:0-10693 GCA_944474145.2 Dicrocoelium dendriticum
GCAGTACACTCTTTGTACCAAGTGAAAGTTGCAACCTGTATTGTGCTCGTGTTGGAGAGTGCATACCTAGGGCCATGAACAAAGGTGCGCTTGAAACGATGATAGAGGTGTTTAATCGATACAAGAGCCGCAGTCCCCCTGATCAACCATCGAGATGGAGTGAAAACCCAATCGTGTTCCATGGTGGTGAAAGCGATTGGTGGTTACGATATAAGCATAAATGGTATGGTGGAACAGGTAGTTCGTCTCGGGTGTCATAAATTCAACCATCTCTTCGTCATGTCGCCGGACGCGAAATAATACATTCCGGGGGCAGACTTTCTCCAAGCCAATGAGGCCATCATCGACCTGAACCGAGGAAAGCTGATGACGAAATAAGCGTCTATACCCCTTGCTGGTAGAGAAGGATCCACCCGGGCGTGCTCAGTCGTTGCCGTTTTACACACTAGTATGGCCCTGCAATCGCTCGTCGGCAAATACAAACTCCTCTTCACAGACGACAACATCCCCTACGGGTTTTGTGACCTGCTCGAACACACAATTCCGCTTGCGTAGCAGTCGTATCTGACACACGGACTCAGAAGAATAACAATCCACCTGGAGACCGAGGTCAATAGGCAGGTTCAGATGCTGTGGCCGGGCGATGCGAACGAGTTATCTACTTGGGAACAGACGTCTACATGGTATAACAGTCCGACTCATTAGCGTACATCATTCGTGGTACCACTTGCTTCCACGCTGCGCCTTGTGCTACCAACTCAGCTTGCCGTGACGATACGGTATAAATTCGTTGCTTCAGCGTTATCCATTTCCAGAGCTAGTTGAATCCTTCACTACGCGCTCGTCGTCCGCGGTGATCCATTATTCGATGAGTTCAACGCGCCTGCTCGTTTCAGCATACTACTCATCAGTAGTGCACCGCAAGCCCTCCTGAGCTCTCGACAGCCCGTCTTCAATCGCAATATTGAAGTGGAGCCGGGTCATAAGGCAACCCTGTCGGACACCAGTTTTGACAGCGAAGGACCGAGAAAGCTTGCCATAGACCCTCATTCTGCCGGAGATGTGGAGGTAGAGTGCGCGCAAGACGGTAGCATACTTTTTCGGGACTCCGTTCCTTAGCAAGCAACGCCATATCGCATGACGATCAACTAAGTCGAATTCAGTAAGGATGGATAGCTATGCAAGGATGGTAGACCTCTGGTAAAGGTGGCGGTGTTAGAGGGTTTGCGGAGCTTGTTCTTCCCGGTGGTGCTATTCACGAATGGGGTAAAGTCTACGGAGTAGAATAGATGTCAATAGCTTGGAGGCAACCGAAATGGGACTGATCCCCCGGTGCTTAACGCTTAAAGTGCGATCACCCTTCTTAAAACCTAGAACAATTACTGAGTTGCCCTATGAAGAAGCCACCTATGATGCATTGAGATGATATCGATCCAAGTGACTGGAGTAAATGAGAAAGGATGAGACTGCCTCGTGTGAGATCGAGATATACATCATTATTAGTATTAAATCTTAAGTTGATCAGCGATACCTTGTGTGAGTGGGCAGTTGACGGAACTGGTGACATGAATCAACTCATAAACAGTGAGTGCATGTTGGACACATGCACGCGGTATCTAGGACATACACAACCCACTTGACTAGGACTTTTCAGTATACCGCGTCGAAAATTTGGCATGAACTACCGTTGGCTCACTCAAAAACAACAGGAACGCAGCGAATTTTATGGCTTTATTACGGAGGACTCAGGTGCGCATTGTTCGAAGACGTCTCTCATCCCTAATTATTGCGTACATCGCGTGGCATTAAACCACTGTACCATGTGTGACGGTGCTGCAAGAAGCCAGTCCGCATCGTTAACCCTCTCCAGAGGAACACACGGTCTCCGATACAGCAATACAATAATCATGGAGAATGCCCACTGGTAGAACACGCCTTAGTTCTAGACTATTTTTACACGTTTAACTGCCGGTAACTGGACATTCTCGGTTCAAACCTACTTACCATCACTGAACACCGAAGAGATCTCTTATTGCGATCGAAGCTCAAAATGTAGTAGCGGAACTTGTACGCCGGGAATAATGAACTAGTTCTGGTTCTCTCTAAGAGTGCTAAGTTAGCCGAACTGAAATTCATCTGACAATTTGAATGCGAACCATTGTTATTCGTAATTTCGGAAAATTCCGCATCCATGCTGATGTATCAAGCAACCTTGTTTCTGAACACCGAGCCATGACGCCAGTTTCACCACAAAAGTTATGCTGTATACCCTCAACAGCACTATCCAACAGATTTCCGGTGGGTATAAGACAGCCTTTGGGCTCTTATGTTAACAATGTGGTAAAGGTTTTCCATGAAATACGGTGGATTTAAATGCGCCAGTTATAAATACGAAATACCGCTTTGTTTCAGGCATACTAAACGAAAACTAGGTTTCACTGTTGGGCCAATCCTTTAGAATAGAAAGAAATGAGTCCTTTCGGTTCGCATTAACCTAATCTGGTTAATTAGATCAACACTTGGCACATTAGACCAGCCGACATGAATAGGCTAGTTACGTTTGACCACCGGTGCCGTTGCAGTTTGGATCATATTTAGTGGGAACACCGTGTGAGCAATGCGCGTGCTCGATGCCTTGTTCATGCCGCAGGAAGAGGAAGCGAAGCGCTCAGCACCGCAATTTCACGCACCAGGCTCCGATGGTTTTGCTACCTGTTACGCATGCCAGCACACCGACTCCCGCGACGTGCGTTGTTTGCACGCCGGGAGTGCGGATGGAACAAGAGGAGAGGTGGCCAAGCGATGACTTGGTTAAGAGAAATGAAGGCCTTTACTTCGAAGTTGACCTCTGTTGGAGCCTCTCGACTCCCTGGTTGGGGACCAAAGGACGATGAACGCGTTTGGCTGGATACACTTGTTGTCATCGCTAGAAGCGTTTATGTTGTGAGTTTCTTTGTCCCTCCCATTCCTGCTTTGCCTCCCCTCCAATCACCATCTCAGTTCTTAGGCGTAATGTGACTTTTTAGGGCACAATAGCCGGATGTTAGTTCTTCGGAACGATGTCCATCCGTTACTGGTGATTCAGCCGGCGTGCCTCTGTTACATGTTTCCTCTTTTCTTTTGTACTGCGGCACAATAGCTGATGTGTTTTCCACCTGCAGCTAACGTGCGTACTAAATAATAGATAATGCATTGACTTAACTTGCTATACCCTACAGCAGAACCGTTAGCTAATTATGTCATGGTTTTGGTGAAGAGCAATTTGGGCCTAACTTCTGATGCACGCACATCAGCGGATTATCACCAAATACTGGTTTTGGTACAGCCCACTACTTTTACTCTGATGCATGTTGATGACAGACATTTTGAAGAGTCAAACAGATAAAGATGACGGATCAAGTGATTACTTCAAACCATATTTAATGACTCGAAGGTGACGCGTAAACTTGGTTGTTGGTACACCACGCAGAGTACTGGATACTGCACTTGGCGATCGAGTAGATCAACCTCAGTGTCGCTCCATCAACTTGTAATCTGGCTTGCATGCGGAACAACGTCATGGATTATCACACAGTTTCAACATATTCGTTGTGAAACGTTATTTTCCGGTTAGACGCACTCTATAACTATGGACTGGGCAGTGTACGTCTAGGAACTTTATGAATCCTGATATCGATTTCGCCTCCACTGTTGTCTCGGGTAAACTATCCAGATACTTAACCACCCGACGCTGAATGAACAGAGAGTGAGCTATCCGCTTCAGATCCGGTACTACGAGTCATTACTATACGAGGAAAATTGTTGGACTGTTTTACCTTCCCTACGAATTGTCACGACATCAACATAAGAACCCGAGATGCAGTCTGAACTATTCATTGTGTCAACACAGCTAATACTAGGTACATCCGTTCCGACAAACGAGACATCACTCATCTTCGCTATCCCTGTTGGAGATGGCCTGGCGCGGCTTTCCTTTTGTGTCCATGGGTTGCGTGGTGCGCATCGCTTGTGCTTCCATTCATTGCGCGCATACAACTGCGATTATACAGTGTACCTCTCCTTTGGGGAATTCATTAAGGTCTGCTGTTCGCTGGTTGCCATTTCGCACCCTGGCCTTTCCACTCTACGGACAACTGGTGCTGCAGGGTCTACCTTTAGTCCACTACAAACGCAGAATGCAGGCCCTGGGATTGTTCAGTGGTGAATATCGGCGCCTGCAAGAAGACCTTATCATGCTTTACCTACTATTGGCTAACCCCAATCACGCTTGTCGCGATCTATTGCAGGTCAGACACGATACAAAGCTGAAAGGATGCCAACTCAAACGGGCCACGCACTATTGTAGGCATGATTGCTGACAAAACGTTTCTCCTCTCGAGTATCCCGAATCTAGAACGCTCATCCTTTTCACGTCGTTTTGCCCCCATATTAGAGTTTTCTTAAAACGATTGAACTAATATGCTATTTACATTTCGTTTCAATCGTGTGAATAACTGTAAGTTACATTGCATCCGAACTCTTGCTCTTTCCTGTCATTTTAAACTTTTAACTCATAATTCTTATTCTGAGCCCTGTCAAGCAATCGATTGATTGCCCGTTATAAATTATCGTTCATTGTTGCGCGCACGTGCAGAGGCGACTTCAGCATAAGAAAGGCACCCAAATATAATATCCGGTGCGTCTGTACGAGGTCAAGTAGAAGTCAGCGAAACGACAGGGTGTATGTTTCCAGTCTCTTACACCGGTCCTCATTCGACATGCACTGTAAACTGAACCTGAGCTTATACCAATGTGCTGAACACATGCTAGTTTTTGCATTTCGCCCCGAGTAATCGGACGCTAGGCGGGTGTTACATTCTCGAGCACTGCTCTTAGCATGGAACAGTAGAGACGAGTGAGCGACCAAAGTATGCGCAGTCCGTTGGCATATAGCTTGTTAATGTTGTACACCGACCAAGTCGCAGCGTGAGAGTATGCCTAGATCATCCAAAGAAAGTGTGGGATGTAGCGGTTGGCATGCCAGGTTGTACGTACGCCCATTACCACTTTTGCCCATACTCATAACTAACGACTCGAACGGGTTGACCAGCAGCTCCACATCTACAAAGCAAATGCACAGGTGGTCGAGGTCATGCTGAAGTACGTTGCAGTCGTCGAGAGCATCTGTTACGCTCCAAGGCTTCAAGTCTCTTGCAAACAAGGCATAGGGGAACTGAAGGAGCTGGAGTACACCGCTGATGCGGGTCATAGAACTGTACCTTGGGCTACGCTAATTGCGGAAGCATATCAGTCGGCTAGACAATCATCGACGTGTACTCTCCACCTTTGCCCAATAACCGATCGGTGATCTCTAGTGCAGTGAGCCACAAAAATCGCACATCCTCACCATGTATGACAACTCGCGCTTCAGCCTTTCTAACGCTCCACTGAAATTATTATAGATCATGTCAACAAGCTTCCGCCGGTATGGCGCTTGCCACCATTTATGCTGCGTCACCAGCAGTTTTGTGATGCATTAGCTGCCTTTCATGAAACAGTACCGCGCCAGCGTCACGATGTATTTCGATACCATTAGCCGCAGCAAAGGAGGTGTGTATTTTACCGTTGCTCGATTCGAAATAAAACTTCTAGTAATGACGGATTTATAAATGCTCACCTTGCTGCCTTGCTGCAAAAGTGGTCGGAATAGTTTAATCCTGTCGCGCACTGATGGATAATTCAGTATGAAGAACCACTCGTGTCATCCGCCTATTTAGGACTATACCTCTCGTCTATGCCGAATACAACCAAACTTAGATCCATCAGCTGGTTCATGCTTTGTTAATGCATGAATACCAGACCAGAAGTGTCTACAGAATGAACCACGCAGAAATTGAATCCCAATAAACAAACAGGTACCAGTTTCTTGCGTTGCATATAGAATATACTGAGCGAGAGTACTGGACCCAAAACCAACACCGTTTTTGCCAATTGAGCAATTTGCCTTGTCACGCCATTGCCAACTGTTGTGCTCGATCTGTAGGACTAAAAATGCTTGTATTAGGTTGTAGTCTACGTATGACAATGGAACAGTGATTTTATATGGGCATACAAGCTACAGCGTGACAGGTCGCGTAGGATGGCTCTGGTGAAAATTCTAAATACAACAAGCAAAATTGGCTTCACACCAGTGGACTCACCGCGATATACGTAGTATAAAATGTAAATGCACTGTAAGTTTGTAAGCAATGATGACAAATGGGAAATCAATGAACATTGTGTCACCTTCTGGTGTACACTTACATGAAGCGGAACGTATTCTGAGAGCTGACCGTCATGCGCAGTGAGTCATGTGGTTTGATGTAGTGAGATGAGTGCACGGTAAACTCGCGCTTTGAACTCTACCCGCATCGGTGCACAGATGATAGATTCCGGTAGGTCATTCCACGCTTTGAAAACGCGTACGGAAAAGTAAGTTCGACGGCATTCCAAGCGACTGTACTGCTCTGCCAGCTTGAGATGGTGGCCTCTCAATTTACTGTTGTGACTGAGCTCCAGCATATGGCGGCACATGTGGTTTGGATCTCACCAAAGCGCCAAATTTGTCCGCTGAAGACTTCCAGCACTCGAAGCGTTAGTTCATACGGCAAATTATACAGATCTTGGTCAATCTTGATTATCCAGCGTTGGGGCATCTTCAAGGTGATGATATCTTTCTTCAGCCACGGCTGCTACCTCTGTATTGCGTATTCCATTTGCAAACGCATGTATGAGCAGAAAAGCTGCTGAAAAATCGAAGGTCGAATCGTCCGAAAGCACGCTTCAGGAGGCCCATGTGTTGGATATTCATTCTTGACGCAGTTTCAGCCTGTTTGAGCATCAGAGGTCGGCCTGGACCAAAACACCCAGCACTTTTTCACCAGAAGACGTTCGAAGACCTTAGTTACCGACTTTGCAGGAGCACGCCACATGGTTCCGTAAGTGCATCCCTCTACATTTGTCTATAATGAAGCGAAGTAGATTCTGGATTGACCAGGCGTAAACCCCATCCAGGTAGGCTTGAAGTACTGTCATATTATCTGGTGTATTGGTCGTCCTCAACAGCTTGATATCGACGGCATAAAGCAAGTAGTTCGGGCTTATGTGGCGTGTGATATGATTGACATGTGTCAAAAATAACCGCGATCCTAGTACCGATAGCTGTGGTAATCAGTTTTCAACTTACATGGGATCTGACGATGATCCGCGCAGTCGTATCTTTAAGGGCCAGTGTCGGAGAAAGCTTCTGATCCACCCTAGGAGAGGATCACTAATACCAAAGTCTGGATTTTAGGGAGCTGAATGTCATGATCTAACCGGTTGAAGGCCTTTGAGACGTCGAGCGGAACTCTATCAACTCCTGTGCCAGTTCTACTGTTTCTGTCTAGCTCAGCATCATCATCATTATACGCATTAACTGCAGGTGGAAAACACCTCAGCTATTGTGCCGCAATACAAGAGACAAGAAAAAATTAACTGTGGCACGCCGGCTGAGTCCCCAGTAATGGATGGACATCGTCCCGGAGAACTAATAGCCGGCTATCGTATCGCAACAAGTGAGTGACATACTGCCTAACGGATGAGATCGTGATTGGAGCGGAAGGCTAAGCAGGAGGGAGATGGACAAAGGAACTCACAACAAAACGCCACTGAGGCCGGCTCCTAGCCATCTCAACAAGTGTGTCCAACCAATCGTGTTCATCGTCATTAAGAACCCAGCCAGGCAGTCGGGATGCACTAACCGACGCCAACTTCGAAGTGAGGGCTTTCATTTGTCTCGATCAAGCTATCACTTGCCTTCCCCCTCTTTTCTTCAAATCGCACCCCAGGCGCGAAACAACGCACCTTGCGGGAATCGGTGTGCTGGCATGCGCAACACGTGGCCCAGCCATCGGAACCTGGTATGTGATCTAATCGTGTTCAGCGGTTCGCTCGCTCCTCCTACACCAAATACGCGACGCGCAACACGCTCATTGCTCATGCACTGCTTCTACCAGACATGAGCTAAGCTGCGAAGGCAGCGATGATCGGATGTGACGAGCCTCTTTATGTCTGTCGACCTGATGGACCAGGTTTCACAACCATGTAGGATGGTTGAACGGACGGCTGCGTTATAAACTCTGCTCTTCAGGGCGAAAGTAATGTCACGTCTGCGCCACATGTGGCGGTGATTGGTAAAAGCACTTCGAGCTGTTGATGTACTCATGAGTAAGGGATGTTGATGTAATTAATATAGCTAATATAGCTGCCCAGATACTTGAATTCCTGACCGACTTCTAGCTGATCACCACAAATCGTCATCACAGGGGTGGGTCCTTATTAGTCTTGAAGAAGAAGTTTGCATTTCGATGGAACTTAGCATAGTCCAAAACGATTGGCAGCCAGTGCTAATAGGTCCAGTGCAGCCTGGCACCTTTGGGCGCTGTCACATACGAGGGCAATGTCGTCCGCATACTCCAAGTCAAGCAGTCGCTCACCAGAAAGTAGCTCCATACCTTCTAGGTTGTGTCCATCGAACGCTAGTTCCATGACTCCATCAATAGCAAAATTAAGTAGGAAAGGTGAAAGCAGGCAACCTAGCCTCACACTGCTGGAGGTACTGAAGGGCAGCGACAGTTTGCCATAAACCCTCACCCTGCCCGAACTATGCGCACACAGCGCTTTGATAATGTTTACACATTTACCGGGCATAGCATTTCTCAGCAGACAGTCCCAAAGGGCACACCGATCGACTGAATCGAAGGCGCCTTTCATGTCGAGAAACACGACAACGGTGGGTCGCCAATAAACATGGGGCTTCAGCTGGATCGTGCTAGTAGTAGATTTGTATTGCACGATCGATTTCGTCAGAAGCCATGCTGTTCCAGTGCAAGGTTGTTAAATTCCTCCAAGTAGGCCGTTAGCACACCAGAAATTATAGCTTCCATGATGTTTTAAAATACCGGTAGTAAGATTGTGGGAGGAAACGACTACCTCCCTATGGAATAAGAGTAGGCATCTTATGTTTCCACATGTTGGACACTTGCATTTCTTCAAAACAAAGTTAGAGGTATCGAATGAACGGCTCAGCTAATCTCCCTTCTACCATCGCTAGCAATTTCGCGTACACATTATCAGCTCCACGAGAGCTGTGCTTACACATACTCAACAACTGTTTTAGTAAAGCTTCTGCCGTGAAGGATATGCGTGTGCTTTTTTGGGTGAGACCGACAGTGTCATGGGGTTAGGGGGTCAGTGAGCGCACTGAAATTTTACAGCATATTGCGGGAGCAGGGTATTCGTCGTATCCTTCAGGGACCGTGTCAGTCCGTCAGCTCTTTGAAGAGGAGGAATTCCTCGTTTTCTCCTTACGTAGATTTTACGTGTTGCTACAGAAGCTTGCGGTTTGAGGACATACATATCGCCAACTGCTGCTGGTACGCCATTCTATCCTCGCGGACAAGTTGAGTGCAGTGGTTGCGTTGGGTCGCATAGACCATCCACTTCTCGGTGATCGGAGAGGGTTCATAGAAATATCTGACTGAGTTATGCACTGCTATACACTGGCGTATCCTTCTTTGCAGAAACGAGACGACGTTCGTCGAGTGGACAGTCTTAATCGCTGAGGTTTCGGCAACCGGTGTGTTAAACTGGCTGATAAAATTTTGCCATGCTTTAGCCGGTGCCCCGTCGCCAAGATCAATCCAATTGATTGTTTTATTCTGTAGACATAATATGTAACGGATTATAGTGCTCGTTATACCGATACTCTCCACGGAATATTCTTCATAACAGGTGTATTCGAAGAGTAGAACTACTTGATCGCTGCGGCCCAAGAGGAAGTTGACGAGTACTCTCTTGACCACTACTTCTTAGTCGGTGAATATTCGATACAGCACAGACGGATTGTCAGTTTCGCTGAATCTGGTGGGAGTGTTTATGTAGCCATACAGCGAGAAATCTATAGCAATTATTGTAGCTCTGCCTTAAACTGTTTTCCAGCGACGACTTGAGATTTCACAGTGTGGATGTTGAAATCGCCAGTAATAGGGATGTGAGAGTACTTCTTGTTTTCACGCGCCTTAGTGCAGTTGCCAGATATAAGTTCATCTCGCGCGTGGATAAGGGTGGGCAGTAAACGACTGCTATCAAGCAGACATCGCCGCCTTTTAAATGTAGGTGGCACCAAAAGGAATCTGAAACCGTGTTGACCGGCTCCCCTATGGGCTCATATTGCAGGTCACTGCGGAAGTACAAAGTCACACCTGCAGCTTTGTTGGGTCGGTCGTTCCGAAAAACGGACAGGCCTCGATGTCACTTATGCCGAGTCATAACCATGTATTCGTTATAGCGAGGAAGTCACAGGCCAGTGATCCTTGGTGAAGTCGCAGTTCATAAAGTTTGATACGTAAGCTTCGAGCATTAGTGTAAGTACCAGAAAGCTTCTTTATGTCAAAGGCTCGCGACGGGGAGCATCCAAAGGATGTGAATTTATGCCAACCGATTAGAGGCCAGCACTTAATCACTTTTTGGGTGAATTACCAAATATCGATATGAATGCAGTCCGTTTTTGGTCTAAGTTGCACCTACGGTGCGCAGTCCAGCTTTAGCTTTCTCGTTAACTACTGGTCTTGGCGCATAATTTTCTGTATCACTGATGAGTAGCGGGTGGTATCATTTTTTGCGAGGAAAGCGA
>CALYDF020009590.1:0-10661 GCA_944474145.2 Dicrocoelium dendriticum
AACCGTTACCATTATAACAATGCGAGAACGAAAATTTACAAAATAAAACATGTTGGCCATAACAGTGCGTATAGATGTGTGTTATTGTGCAAAGGTGCACATTTCTAGCCTGTGCTTGTAAGTGTGCGGATTTTGTGTGACTGGTTGATAGCGCCGGCGATGTAAGCATGAACGATTGCTATCCACGTATTGGACATAATTATCCAGATATTCACAGGGCAGTGCCTTTAGTTTGCAGTGATTCGCATTCGCTACGTCACCTCGTTGATAAACAGATATTTGTAGCTTTTTATAGAAGACGCTTGCCTGACAAACTCCCACCACCGCCGAACTATTTGCTGAAAATGTTAACCTGTACCACACAGCTGGCATCAAGAAATGATTGCACTGCTAGCTGGCCATAGATAATATTAATTCTATGTATAAGAAAATACGGGTGACTGTGAGCCAAGTTTTCCCGGGCGGCGACCTCAGGTTGGTAAACTGCTCGTTGTACCCAACAACTCCGGCCATCCCACCTGCTAGAACACACACTATCGAGGCTAATCGAAGGTTGAATTCTATAAGCTAGTACTCTTTGTAACCGTTATTAGACCAAGCAACTGGCATGAATCCTTTTGGTCCAACCTCTTGGAGACATCCACCACAAGCTTATAATAGGAACTCTGCTACTCTATAGCCCATGACCCTTTTTCCTCGTTCAAATAAGATCAATTCGATAAATGTTGTAGTGTACCGACTACCGCCTTTTTAAATCAAAGCACACAAATTTGCTCACGTCTTGCTAGCCAAAGAGATTTTAGGGCAGTTATCCATTATACATATATATATACATCGCGAAGGATTAAAACTACGCAGGAACCAGCGGCAATGGATGTGTGTACAAAGCTGAGCAACTCAGTTATATGCCACGTTCTGGCACCCACTTTTTGGGGTATTGCTGTCTTTATACCAATCGGCTACAATGACGCAATTTATGACCCACGCATTTTATGCGAATTATGCGACTCTTACTTCAAAGAAGGCCAATGCGTAGAAAGGTCCTCAATCACAGTTAAGCTACATGTGCCCACCAACTAGTCGCGTTGTAAGTTGCACATTGACTTAGTAGGTAGCTGTTGTTTGAACTCTCCAATAAAGCCATCCATGTACCTTGCTCCTGAGGAAAGTTCACTCATTTTACTTACGAATGGGGAGAGGGACGCCTTAACATTCACGTAAAACCGTTCCCACTCTCTATGCAGAAGGGTCCATATATTCCTGCTTGGAAGCACTTTCTCACCGCAGCAAGCCGCAAAGGTGGATACATACAGAAAGACTACAATAACCATACTTCCATTACAGCACACTTGTCGGAAACGTAAGGTAAGCTTTCGCTAATGAACTCCCTGTATGCAGGAGATCATTTAGCAGGTCACATAGATTTATAAGCGCTCTGTCATGCGCAACGGACCATGTTGCTATCTTAGCTTTGTCACAAGTGCCATTGAGTTGGATCCAGCGGTATTTGCATTATACCACGATATACTCATATTACATTAAGTTAAGGCTTGCTGTGTGCGCGGCCCTCCTACTTTACTGGCCGCAATCCCGCTTCAGCGATCGCGCATAAGCTTTGAAAGGTATACAGGTCATTTCCAGTTTAGTCAAAATTACTAGTGCTGTCGTACAAGGGAGCTGCTTGGACGGACACTGTCTTTGCTTTGTGCAAAGCACACACGTAGCAACCTACCCCAAGGCCGACCCTTCCTCTTCGCTAGGGATATAAAAGTTGTATATTTCCTTCCAATAAGTACCAAAATATCAGCACACAATGAAATATGCAATGACGTGAATTCTGTAGAGCCGTGATGTCAACAGTGACAAATGACTTTTCGATGATAAATCGAGCACATGAACCCAAACTTGTTCCATACCTAAGGACAGGGACTTTAAATGATATACCCATCCAAGTCCATTCGGTGTCGAACGCTTTGTTTTTACACAAATATATGTGCCTCAGTTTCAGTATGTGCAAACAAAGCAGCAAAGGCAAAATCAACTGCCTTCCACAATGGCCGCCACTTAACAGCAGTCGAGGCACAAATGGAAATATATCGGCTACATGTTTGCCCACCCCTGAGAAGTTGAAGTTTCGGATACAGGACTTTACAAAAAGCAGGTCGCATACTGCTTGAAAAAACTTGGCGGCGGTTTACCAAAATGCACAATGAGAAAGCTAGCTTATAGTTACCTGCAGAGATTTTGGTATCACAAGCTTCACTTACTATGATTGCAACGCATTTACCTTAGCCTATGTTTCCTACAATTACTAATACATCAAGTGGTGCAGAGTGAT
Organism: Dicrocoelium dendriticum; assembly: GCA_944474145.2. Classification (NCBI taxonomy): domain Eukaryota; kingdom Metazoa; phylum Platyhelminthes; class Trematoda; order Plagiorchiida; family Dicrocoeliidae; genus Dicrocoelium; species Dicrocoelium dendriticum. Next base: position 2,339 of record CALYDF020009590.1, read on the forward strand.
ACCTCCTGCGGGAAAATGAAAATACTATTAGAATTTAATCACTGTAACGAGAGCTGCACCATAGCCCCGCCAGCGAGGAAGCTATCAGCTTCAGCTTTGTTCCTAGTTGCTTACGTAAATAGCTGGAGGGATTACCATGGAGACTGCTAACTCCGCCATCTGCATGATTTTAAGGTGGTACAAACGTTTTTCTGCATAGATATTAAAAAGCACCTTTAGCCTACGGTTGTGATGATCAGCTTTCTGAGACCAGTCCGAATGGGGCGTAGACAACGCATCGGTCTGATCTAATCCAACTTTATAGTACACACCCTTTAGCTTTATGATAGCTAAACACCATGGGCTCACAGGTCATCTTTATAAAAATCGCTAAGGGCTTGAAACTTAGGGTTAGCAGCCGGCGCGTTCTCACGCAGTTATCTGGCGCTAGGGCTGAAACACCGTGAGTAAGACGGAATTCACCATATCTGCGTTGTTTAGGACTTGCATAGTTGCGCTTAAATTCACATTGGTCCAAAAGCTGCATTATGAGGATGATAGAGACTACCGTACAAGCAAACTGTAAGGCTAAATTGGTATCTCATCACCCATGAATTATCGGCAGCAATGGGCAATTTATCTGCTCAACCAGATCAACAATTAGTATAATCTTAGTCTGTTTACTAGCTGCCTAGCGAATCTGAAGGCACTGGCCGTTCAGGATAGCACAAAACAATAACAATCCACCTGCGCAGATAAACGATAATTTTTACAGCTTATCTAATATTAAGTCCCGTTGTTTATAACGTTACCCAGCGCCACTTTCTAAATACTTGGAACAAGCAGTTCGCGAAGTAGTCTTAAGCTTACGACCCTTGAGCTACGTCCAGCGGAAGTATATTACCAGACCTAAGGCTCGTGTGAGATGTCAGATGTAATTGTTGCTGGCGAAACACATCGCACAACCCAATGTTTACATAGGAACGGTCCGGTATTTCTTCGTCTAAATGCCCGCTTTAGATGTATATTCATGGGTAGTAGTAAATGTCAGATGCTGGCTGTTCCGAATAAATGCACTTTACTGTGCCTACGTACGTCCTACCTCACTTCGCTGTTTCCAACCGGACGGCTTATCACACATTGGTTTAGATGTACCTCATCCGGTCGACAGAGTGACCAATGTTATGGCCCTTTTCCCGGAAGCAGGCATTTGCTTTCCAATTTACCCTGCCTAGGCCACATATAGGTATAAGTAAGTTAAACGTAAGCCAATCCTTATGGTAATCGCTACTAGATGCATGATTTACAAGACCGATACACTTCTTCAACCGCTTTCGCTGGTCCAAAGTTTACCTTACCAGCTTCCATTATAGCGACATGAAAACTAACCAAGCGACAATGAGGCTCCTGTCACCCTGGTCAGCTGGACGTCCAGAACATTCTGACTACCACTTTGCCTTCTCCTGGTCTTCCAAGAGTACTTTTATCTTTTAGCTGATTTCAATTTTTGACATGTGTACTGCGTAAGTGTGGATAAACAACCAGCTTCCAATTTCGCGTAATTGTCGATTTATGTTATTATTCGTTTATGTGGCTTGGTGGACTGGAATAGCTGTCACCAGAAAATCCTCCATTGTGTTAGCTGATGCGACAACCTAGCCCTATAATATCTCCCCACCCTAATAGACACACCTGGTACGCACAGCAAACTTTGAGCATGAAAAAGCTAAAGCTCAAAAATTAGAAAGAGAGGAATAGCGTCGTTTCAACAGATGAGGCACAATAATCTTACATGTTTGAAAAGCCTCGAACCCTGGAAGTAACGTTGGTACTGACCTACCAAAGCAGATCCTTTAATCTTTTACGTCAAAATGCCTTTTTCAATTTTTCTGATACTCTTTTTCTTCTTATTATGGACAGACTCCTGTAGCCCCTTAGTTGTGGTAGCATATCATTATGGATACATGATTAGCAGCATCCAGTTTGGGATGCGCCTGTCGTGTTGGCCATCCACAGGTGGCTTACGCCTACAGAGAGAACGTGGATAGCATGAGCTGCGCCACTCACAGCCCCGAACATGCACCCATATCTATTATAAACCGAAAGGAATAAAGCCCTGAGGCATGTGGATGGGAGCCAAGTTTCTTCAACGAAGCAGCCCACACACTTTAACAGGCAAACACAAGCTCGCTGTGTTCAAGAAGCTAACACACACAAAGCGTTGGCTAGACAGTAGTCTGCTCTACGTCTAAACCTTGTGCATGGCCCCACATTCGAGCCTAGCAAGCCAAAAGGACGGTGCACCGGGTCCTCTCCAGCAGCGACCAAATGTCGCCCAAGTCCCGTAGGGACTAGATGATCTGCAATAGATCGCGGGCCTCTTGTCAACATACACAACAAACGCATCCACATCGGGGATATCAACCAACCACCAAACACTTAGGATGACTACATCAAACAAACTAAATGGATAATGCATACGCATATGGTGACTTAAGTCATCCCTAAATGCGCATATGAAATAAGTTGGTTGCCAATAAATCGGCGATACGATCATACAGTCAGAAAAATATTTCAAGAAAATTCTACGGAAGAAAATGCTATCGAAGTTAATTAAACGTAGCTATCGTTACGTGTATAAGGTTAGGTCGGCGTTAATATGCGATAAAAATGGATTAGGACGATAGCGAACCCATTAGCTGAAATAACTACAGCACGCAAGCACACAGTCAGTACATAAAATGCACCGTACCTACCAACGCTGCGCCAATTCTGCTTATCAGCGGAACGCGGCGTCGTTTCGGCGGTGGCACTGAGGGGCCTTGCTCTTGGCTCACTATGCCAGCCTGACTCCCGCAATTGTGACCGCAAGTGCTACAGTACCATGCGCTCGATGTCTAGGTCGTACACCACATCTGCGTCGGACGTTTCTGCAATGGCCGCTTGTTCTCTGAACGCTCCAGGGCTTGCTTTTGCACCTCGACAACTTCCGTGGAGATCAGGTCGAGCCATCCACGCCGATCAACCGCATTCGATTTCCATGACTTGCAGCCCAGGTTAAAAAGTGATAGGCTCACTTTGCTCATAGCTTTTTATAAGGCATCGGTTTCCCAACTCGCTTGTTCACCAAACAGCTGACCATAGTAAAGCTGCATCTGCAAATGCGTTGAATAAGTATGCCAAGTCAGGTTTCTTGGTAAAACTATGCAGTCTGTCACATACCTTTTACCTTGGCACGCTACCACATTGTCCGCAAATCTACCGCACAAACATGTGCGCAGAATCCGTCGCAGAGACGGTTGCTGGAATCGCTCGGGTTCTGGCATAACCCGGCGGTACATGGTTCAAGTTTCACTGCCGTATTGAAGTACAAACAACATCATGGTGTTTAACACCATCAGCTTCTTGCCAATCGTAAGCTGATGTTTGTTCTATACTCCTTGTTCTAGCTTTCCGATGATTACCGCTGCTATCGATACGCGAATACAAAACGCATTGTGTAGCTGCTGCTCAGTAATAAACACAATCCTAAGGTAGTAGAAGCGAGGTTGGTCCACGCAGCTGCACTCTACGCCGCGTACCAATCTGCAGACGTTCAAATTAATTTACGACGTTACTCGGACAACCAAGCTTACTCAACAGCAGCCACCGTGCCTCACGCTTCACCATATCAAATGCTTTGGTAAGAACAACAAATAGTGAATACAATGGCTGGTATCCTTCTCTTCACGTATTCTGCATCTGACGCGCCGCAAACACCATATGGATGGTACCGCGACCAGAACTGTAACCACAACGCTCTTTCACCACGTTCGGTACTACAAGCTTCCTGACGAAGCGGTTAAGCATGGCTCAGGTCGTCATCATGCTTACGTGACTCAAAAAGTTGATACCAAGATAATTAGCACAACGTTGTCTAGCCGATTGGTCCATGTTTAGTGGTAGCACAAATTCATCCTTCAGCTCAGGAGGCACTTACCCCTCAAACCACAAGCGTTGCACCAAGTATTGCAGCGCTATCACAAATGTAGGTCGGCCGTGTCTCAATAATTTACTAGGCATCCTGTCGGCACCAGCACACTGGCCGTTTCGCCGCTGAGCAAGTGCTCTCTAGGTCTCATATAGTGTCGACGTGCCTGTCAGATTCAGCTTGACATGATGCTGGTTTGAAGTAGACCAGTCGCTCTCTGAACGGTCGTTAAAGGGACAGTCAAGGTGTTACCGCCATATCTACATTAAGTCTGGAGTCGGTATGTAGACAGCGCCCGAGCTACTAGCGATTAACTTTCACAGCGGCTCCAACCTCTGCCCAAACCTTGCCTTCGAACAAGCAGAATCCTTGTGTTGGTGTCGTTCGTGGTAGCATTCCATCTGCTTCGCCATTTCCGTCTACCAAACAATTTTAATGCGACGGAGCCTTCGGGTAAGTCGTGTTCAAACTCTGCGAACTTACTTGGCTTCACTAAGTAACTGTGGTCTGCCACATCTGCAACAGACCCCGCCTTCTTCTCGGACAGCAATGCGCCCAGCGTCGCATTGTTCCTGTCATAGTACTTGGGCCGCTTGCAGTTTGCGCGCGAGACGGTCCCATGCGGTAGCAGTCACCTGACTGCGAATTTGGTGCCACAGGTCGCCCACTGCGTCTGTGCCTTTCACACCACACCACCGTGCAGTCATTGTGATCTCCATCTCCATACGATTTGCTGCAGTACCGAGGAAGCGAACGTTAGTTACACTTTTGCTTCACTGCAGGCACACTGCAAGACTTATCCTTACGTAGAAGAAACATTTGGTCGGCGCAAATTTGTGCTCGGTGCCACGCGCAGCTCCAAGTGACACAAGTATCACACAATATCACAAATCCTTGTGAAGCCAGTTTATGACAAAAAGTACTCTAGACTTGCGAGGCGTGCCTACGGAAGCATAATCAAATAAGCGCAATTGTACAGAACTTTTACTGTAACCATAACGGTGTCCAAAGTAAAATGGTTCAGCTGTTCATGGCTGTAACAGTATAAGTGGTATGAAGGTAAGAATGAATAAAGTTCATTGTCGAGAGGTGCGGCACGTTTTCTGAAATTAGCCGTCTGCCATAAATAGCAATAGTAACTCAGACAGGTATTTATGAAGAACTACGAAGGAGTAATTAGAAAAGAATTGATGCACACAAAATAGAAAGGTGGTTTCACGATACACTGGGTTCATCTGAATGTAACGTAAAGCTAAAAGATGAATGCGCGGTAATAGACGTGGCGACTAAATAAGCTTCCAAAATATGGTCTGGGCCTAGTCAATATTGAAATGTGCCGCTAGTCTGCTTGTCGTTGTGCAATTATGATGTATGAATTTATTCGGCGGCGTGGCATATCCGCAAAGTCGCAGTGTTAAATGGACATTTGTAGCTTGTTAAAAGGTGCACGCCTGGCAGGCGTACTCATCACGTATTGGAACACTGCCATCGATCCATTTGTACAGCAAGTTGTAAATATCGATGTTTTAATTTACTACCTAGTGACGCTGTTATTCGCAGTCAGGATACACGGCCTTTCAGGTGGAAGATGTCTGATAGACAACAGCTTGCTTTGTCCACGTACCCTGTCCTGTTCTGTCAAAATGTTTCAACCCGTTTGATAAGTAGCTCATACACTGCACACTGCTAAAATGTTATGTGTTGTTCTTCTGTAGAACCGCGTAAGAGGTCCAGAGTATCCAAGCGGTAAAGTTGAGCTATTTTTAGAGCAGGTAAAAGGCTTAACTCAGTTGTTCCGGTCCCGAATTATGACAAATTGTTCGTAATAACGAATCGGAATCCCATCCAGGTGTAAGGTATTGTGACTGCTCAATGGCACCTAAAGCTACACAAACTGCGCACGTAGTGTGAATACCTCCAAACATGTAGTAATTTAAAAGCTTTTTTCCAGTAATGAAGGCAGCCGAACCCAATTTTTCTGACTGTAATGAAAAATAGCATGGCATTACGAATTTTCCAGTTACAAAAGCCTAACAGTTGCAGGAAAAGTTGCTTTGCGAATTCAGGTGAAATTCTTTGTTGACATCAGATGTCAGCAGAAGTGCTCAGGGTAGGTAGTATGTGAAGAAGTTATTGTGCAAGCTGAACCCATTTGTTCAGACCTCAAGTGGATGGCATCCATCCAATATTCCGAATAACTAACTTGTACACTCGGTAGGTCGTAACAACGAATGAGTATTCATCTATTCTTTTTCAGGTAAAAGAGTCTTGTGCTTCGTTGTATAGCTTTGGGGGCGCAGCGATGAACGGATCTTTGGTTGCTAACAATTATGTCTGTGAAACCTAGGAAAAAAGGTTAGGAACAGCGGCAACAATCCAAACAGAAAAATGGTTGCATCCGGAACGCAGTTAAAAATATGGTCAATTGCAAGCGTATTTAAACTAATTAAACATGCCTGAAATGTAAAAATAATTAACTAGATCATATAAATGAGCCTCATAACAAGAAATCCCATAAGATGGCAAGCAAGCAGACCCGGGAGGTGTAAGCATGGACCATATATGCTGAACTCGGAAAGCAAACAAGGAACGGATAAAGACGTAAAATAAGCAACAGACAAGCTTAATGGTCCGAAAGCAGTGATCCGAAATTCGGTAAAGGTACGGCTAACGAACATAGGGCTTTATGTAACGAACGCAAAATCTGAGATGAATAGATAAAAGCTTCCAAGGGTGGTACATTTACGTGGAAACCTAATAGCTACGAGAGCATTTTATGGTCATTGGTGAATAAAACCTACGCAAAGGAAGGTAGACCGACGGAGGTAAGGAAAACCTAACGCGCAATTCAGAGGGCAGTGGGACAACTGGAAAAATAATTCAGAAGAAACAAAAGCGGCGCGTTGCCATCCAAATAGAAGGCAGCAAAGAGGTGAGGTTGGAGGACGTCAGAGGAAGGCAGACGCTGGTGAAGCAAGAGCGGAACATTCCGACGCGATCATGTAGGTCAGTGCAGAGCAAACGTAGAGAACTAAGCGAAAACAGTGATGCACAGGGCACATCGTGAGCCTTCAAAAAATAACATCCTAGACGCAGGCAAAGAATGAAGAGAAGCAGCCCAAAGTTGAGAGTTGGGGAAATAACCTCAAGTGACTATCGAGATAAGAGGGGTGAAGGCAGAGGAATTGGACCGGAGTAAGCGCAACACAATAACTAAATAAATAGATATATTGTAGCCTGGCTGGATGTTGCGCATGTAAGGGATCAGAATAACTTTTACAATAATCCAATACTTTTGCACTGGAATAGGAACTGTGTGGGTATAAGATCCTTGTTAGCAATTACGATTGCATTGACTTTGTTAGATGTACAGCTGATGGGGTTGTACGCGCCAAGCTTGATAACCTTCTGGCTCCTACAGGCGATATTGAGCCCCTTAAATTTGTTTTCTGTTAATCTTGCGCAGAGCCGTAGTTGTGCAGGTTTTTTTTGGGAACAAGAGCTAGTTCCTTAAACTTCACTATAAATTTTTGGACTATTTGGCCCGCTCGGTAGTAACATTTATTGGTGAGCAGTTGGAAAGAAATAAGTGCGGCGGAATTATAAGGAGCAGGAAAAGGTTAACAATAATTTCTAGAAATGCAGATAAAAATGAAAGCCTTTATTAAGACATACTGCAGCGGCGTAGTTCACACGAAAAACACAAAGTAAAAAATATAACTAAAAGTTCTTGCGCTCGTTTCATCTGGCACTAGTTTAAACTGTAAAGATCAGAACAAAGAAATACTTCTTCCGATGCTAGAATTTTGCAAAATATGGTACAATACTAAGCTGCGCGGAACACCTTTTATCGCTAATTACGTTAAAAGTAAAAAAGTGCATAAGTCCAGTAGTGCACGAGTTATATGTAATTGAATGGCGGTCTACCAGTAAAAGCAGTATTTCGCACTGACAACGGCTATCTGCTTTGCAAGCAGATAGCAGAAACAATAAAATAAAATGTAAAATGCAGCAAAGCGGTATAAGTTCTAAATAGGCATAGATGTTATGTATGAAATGGCAAAGGAGAATACTCAGTCAGTCAGGTTTACCTCGCGTATAAAATATCCTGATGCGCCTAAGCGTCAGACGATCGTAAATCGCGAGGTACGACGAGGTGTACGTGTACGTAGAGTCCGATCGTGAATGGTGCAGGCGGCGACGCACACAATCACAACCATCCGGCGGCAACCAAGGTAGAATCACGGAAGACGAGCTTGAAACTATGTGGGTGTATATAGTTAATTAAAACAAAGCTGTACAACAACTGCAGCGAAATAGGCAACCTTCAAATGAAACCCAAGCAAATTATTTCCAATCGCTGCAATACTCTCC
>CALYDF020009591.1:0-10668 GCA_944474145.2 Dicrocoelium dendriticum
TATGTTTCGAGTTATTATATTAACCAGGCATGCGTTCTGCCGCAGTGTTTGTCGTCGCCTTGCTGCGTTATCATCATTCGGTACCGTGATCAGTTGCAAGTGGGGGTGATGGTGCCTTTCCGTGGCCGGAGCTCTCTGAGGATGGCGATGTACGGGTTTTTGAAGCACTTCGAGGATGTTGCTGAGGCAGTCGGAGTGAAGCAGGACCGGGCGAAGTTGGCTGCCCTGCGGATCCTCCTCAAGGGCAGGGCAAAGGCTATTCTAGATGCCGGGTGAAGGGGCCCTGTCTAGTTGGAATGGGCAACCGCGAAGGAGACACTGGTTGCGAGGTTCGACAACCCGGCCGACCGCCAAGACGTGATGCGGCGGTTCAAAGCGGCCCGACTTGGAGCTGGAGCGGACCCGTTCGTCTTCGCGGTCCACATCAGTGAATTGCTGGACCGGGCGCTGCCTAACTTGGATGACGAGTCGACAACAACTGTTGCTGGAGCAGTTTTTGTATGGTCTCCCTCCGACGGCAGCTGATCGTCTCGGGATTGTAAACGCCACCCAGAGAACTGGCGTGATGGAGCTTGCCCAAGTAGCGAGGGAGCTTATACACGAAGCAGTTGCTGCGTTGACAACGGAAGACAAAGCAAAGGAAGAGCGATTGAACGAGTTAAAAAAGAGACTGGAACATATTACGCAAGACATCGGGGCACTTCGAGTTCCCTCACAGAAGGTACGGCTGAAGGGACGCCGCTTCGTTTGTGGAAAACGGGGACACTGGAAGCGCCAATGTCCGTCAAATCGCAGTACAGCCTTTGTACGAAATAAATGTTACCAATCGCACTGTTCTCGTGTTGGGAAGTGCATCCTTGGGGCGTTGAATAAAGGTGCGATTGAGGCGATGGTAGAGGTGAATGCGAAAGTGGAGAAGTGTCTGATTGATACAGGAGCCGCAGTTTCCGTAATCAGTCACAGAGATGGGGTGAAAACTCCAGCGTGTTCCATGGTTGTGAAGGCGGTCGGTGGTTACCATCTACTCATACATAATACAGCGGAATGTGTGGTTAACATTAGGAGTCGGAAGTTAAAACACCTCTTCATCGTGTCGCTGAATACAAAGCAGACTATCCTGGATGCTGGCTTTCTCCAAGTCAATGAAACAATCGTCAATCTGAAACGAGGAAAGCTGGTTACGAAATAAGGAGCTATCCAGCTTGTTGGCAGAGAAGAATCCATGAGGGTGTGCTCGGTCGTGGCCGTTTTACACACAAGTCCAGACCTTCAATCGCTGGTGAGCAAGTACGATATTCTATTCACGGACGATAGTAGTCCTTATGGGTTTTGTGACTGGGTGGAACACACAATTCCACTATCCCATCAGCCGTATCGGTCGCACGGACCCAGTAGAGTACCAATACACCTGGGAGCTGAGGTCAGAAGGCAGGTGCAGGAGATGCTAAATGCACGCGTAATAGAGGAGGCTCACAGCCCATATAACTCTCCAATCGTCTTAATGAAGAAAGTCAACGGGAAGTACCGCTTTTGCGTGGACTTCAGAAGGCTGAACGAAATATCGCTGAGTCGATTCGTCCCGGTGCCTACAGTTGCAGACGTTTTTGATAAACTGCAGGTCAAGGATATTTACGGTACTGGACCTGAGGTCTGGCAGCTAGCGATCAAACAAGAGGACCGAGAGAAGACAGCGTTTACAGTCGGTGACAAACAGTACAAGTTTAAAAGGATGCCGTTTGGATTATCTGGGGCCCCTTTTACCTTCCGGCGTTTGATGCTGCGACTTCTGGATGGATTAGAGAATGTGACCGTATACGGCGAGGACATCGTTGTGTATAGTGAACCGGAGACAGAACACTACCGTCATCTAGAAGCAACGCTGCAAAAATTCAGCAGTCTAAATTACGGATAAATGGGCCGAAATCTCAAATCGGGAAGACATCAGTGACACTGTTTGGTCACAAGGTGGGTCAGGGTGAACTCAAGCCGCTGCCGGAGAAAGTATTGGCAATTCGAGACACTCCAGTTCCGACCACAAAGCGCAGTCCCCGGGCATTTTTGGGTCGCGCTGGATATTACAGTAAATTTGTCAGGAATTTTAACCACTTGGCGTCAGCTTTGTATGAGGTGTTAGGCGAAGGAAAGAAGTTCACTTGGACACCAGAGGCTCAGCGAGCGTTTGATGACATTCAGAAGGAGATGGGCGGACAGGAACTGACTTTAAAATTGCCGATCGCCGGGGAAACGTCCATTGTGTCCACAGACGCAAGCGACGTCGGAATCGGTGCGGTGCTGAAGCAGAAGCAAGGCACGGTGGAATACGCTAGTAGAATTTTGATCCATCAGAACGCAAGTATTCGACAGTGTAGAAGAAGTGCCTTGTAACTGTATGGGCTCTAGACAAGTGGCGACCGAATTCGTTGGGTCAACGGTTTCACATGGAAACTGATCACAAACCATTGGAATGGATTAGGTCCTCCAGAGAGCCCAGAGGCGTTGGCGCGATGGGCGCTGCGCCTACAGTACGATTTTACGATAAACCGCATACCGGGGAAGAGCAATGAGACAGCCGATTTTTAGTCATGCATGACGAACGATGAGGATTTGCCGAGTGTTCCCTTTGGTGTCGGTGGTTTAGTGCTGGAGCAGGACCCGAGTAAGTTAGCGGCTGAACAACGGAAGGACAGACTATTGAACAGAGTGATAATAGCACGAATAACAAACCAAACTGCTGCAACCGAAAACCAGAGCCAGCAATTCGGGCCATTCTCACGGAGTCTAGAAAAGCTGTATGTCAACGAAGCCGGCATTCTGATGTGGGCACAAGGACGCGACGCTACGCCGGTGCCGGTGATCCCCTCATATTGAGGAAGAATTTGGCTATTTCGTGTCACGAGATGGCTCACACCGGATGCACCAGGATATATGATTTGCTTAGACAGCGAGTTTATCGGCCGAACATGGAGAAAGATGTCGATGCGTGCGTACTCTCGTGTCGGCAGTGTCAGCTTCTGAAGGGAGACCATCAAGGGGCACCACAACAAATGTTGTCGATTCCAGTGTCCGAGATCGGTGAGCTGTGGTCAATCGACGTGGTGGAGCCTTTCCCGTTAACCAGACGAGGCAATCAATGCATAGTCGTGATGACGGCACGCTTTAACCGATGAATTGAGGCGGCGGCAATTCCTGCTCAACGCGCTGGCACGATAACACATGCCATGCTGAAACACGTGATATCGCGTCACGGGATTCCGAAAGCCATACTAACAGACCAGGGCCCATGCTTTGCAAGTGACGAATTTCTGGCATGTTTGGAGAAACTGGGCACCAAGGAGATACGGACCACTCCGTACCATCCTTAAACAAACGGATTAACGGATAGGAATAACAGAACGATTAAAGAATGGTTGGCGGCAAAAGAGGAGATTGGGAAGAAGCATTACCACTACTGTTGCTAGCGCACCGAGCATCCAAGCAAGCAAGTAACAAGAGATCCCCATTCCGGTTAGTGTACGGCCACAGAGCAGGAATTTCGGTAGATCTGGAGATAGGAATTTGACCGACTTGCCAGGTACCGACAAGGCAAGTACGGAACGACAGTAAGTTAGGCAACCGAAATCTGAACGCAACTCAGAACCGGAGGATGGAAAACTCCCAAGTCAACATGAGAAAACCGTCCATGGATTTCCCAATGGGTTCAAAGTTGAAATACAGAGACCAGCAACGTGTGACCGCATGTGGCTCCGAAGAGAGGAAACACCTGCCGAAGTGGAAAGGACCTTATGAAGTAACCGACCGAAGAGGGCGCGTATACACCAGCGCCCGAAAGGGAGATAGGCGGCGAGTCCAAGCTAGTGAATTGCGGAACTGGTATGAAGGAGCAGAGAAAACGACAGCATGCATGGAACAGCCACGAAGATCGGAGAGACCACGTGCGAGGTAGTCTGTCGCGAACAACTTGGAGGGGGTGTGGTACACTCCTTATGAGTAGTATGGATATCAACAAGGGTGCACAAGGGAAATTAGTAAATCATGCGACGCCGACAGACGAAGGTATGGTGGAAAATCAACCAGACGACGTACGTGAGGGGCACGAACCAATCTAAACAACTGCTCAGTGAAGGAAAGATTGCAACAGCGCATCGCTCCGGAAAGGTGTCGTGAATGTCATGCTCAAACTGGACTCGCGTTATTATGCTCGAGTGGTTATATTAACCAGGCATACTTACTTCGCTAAGCAGATTATCCGTCCCACGTTGTGTTAGCGATAACACATGAAAGGTCCTGTTTTACAAGGATGCCGGTATACCAGTGTCTCCATCATCCATTACGGGTGTTTGAACGTATAATGAACACTCAATATTCGCATTTTGCATTCGCATTTTATTTCTGAAAAATTGCTTTATTCCTGTTTGTAGTTTCCCATCGTCCATTTGATTACCTAATCCTAAGTACTGAACACTTGCTCCTGTGGTTAGTCACGCTGCAATACTGCTATCGGCTTCTACATATCTGCCCATCATCCTTTGTACATTTTGTCACACGTTGGGTATAAACGTAATAACTTCTCCCTACTTCCGTATTCGATAGGTCACTGACATGCCACCACTTTCGATTAGCATCCGAGCAGCACCACACAGTTTTCTGCCATACCGCGTTTCCCTTTCACCATTTGGCTCGAGTATCCGACGAGCTTTCACTTGTAATAACTAGACCGCATGCACGTAAACCCATTTTCTCAAGTCCTAACGTGCGTTTGATCGATGTGGTCGGATGTTCCTGAGTAGCTCGTTGCATCATCACAGGCGTTTGCGTGACAAGGAAGCAAGCCAAATTGCCAACTGTCCAATAGTAAATATTGGGTTGCCGAAATTTGGCTCACGCAGTCACAGTGGTATGGCGTTCTGCTCTGATAGAGAAATGCATGGGCAGCACGGCTGCATCCCCTCTACTGGTCTTGTGACGATGGGTGGGCAGACAGACTCAAAGGGGTATGGCATTCTGCACTGGTTTATGAATGAATGTGCAGCACGGCTGGAATTCATGGATTGGTCATGTCACCATGGATGGGTACACAACGCTCAGCGACATTAATAAACAAGCCACGGTAATCCGTGTCATTTGGTTATTGGCACGCTTTTTTTAGTAATGGAGAAGAACATTTTGACCCTGAGCAATTAATGTTGATGACGAAACACTGTAGTGGCCAAGGCAGATAAAACCTCCTAACCCGCTTCCAATAAGTGGATGTCTTCATTAGGCTATTTTCGTTGCTAAGTTTACAATGTAACAGTGAGAGCGGTCCTGATCTATGGATGCTAGACTTGGCCTTTTCGTGTAAACTATGTTGAGGAGCTGTCTGTGTTTGATCACCACCGCCTTCGGACCATTGCTGGTGTAGGATGGCAACATAACACTAGGAATGATGTTCGACAGAGGATTTTCAGTATTCGAACCAGAAGAATCGGAAGATGACACCGACGGCGGAGGCAGGCGCGACCCGAAAGGTGGTGATGGAAATGCGGATAGCGACCATTCATACATTTATTATACACGTTAGCTAAAGGTGGAAAACGTCTCAGCTACGGTGCTTCAACAATTAAAAGAAAAAAGGGACAAATGTGATAAATGCAAATTACTTAAGCTATCGGTACCGGATGAAAATCGTGCTAGCAAGCTACCAGCCTGCTAATATGCAGCAAAAATTGTAATATGCAAAACTATATTAGGCGAATAAGTGGGGTCGTGGTTGGAGAAGGAGGCCAAGAGGGTTGGGATGGGACAAAGAAACTCACAGCACGAACGCCATTGTGGTCAGCTGCTTGCCATATCAGCAAGAGTATCCAGCCAAACGTGTTCATCGTCTTTCGGACCCCAACCAGGCAGCCGAGACGCTCGAACCGAGGCCAGTTTCGTAGTGAGGGCTCTCATTCCTCTGGAGCAAGTCATGGCATAGACAGCCGTTCTCTGCTTCCATCAATACCCCCGGCGCGCAAACAACGCACGTCGCGGGAGTCAGTGGGCTGTCATGCGTAACACGTGGCCCAGTCATCGGAGCCTGGTGAATGAAATTACGGTACTGAGCGGTACAGTTCCTTTCCTGTGCCGTAAACAAGACGTCCAACACGCTCGTTGCTCACTCGGTGTTCCCACCAGAGGTGAGCCAATCTGCGAAGGCACCGGTGGTCGAAGGTAACTTGCCTTTTTACATCGGCTGATCTAATGGGCCAGATTTCACCATCAAACAGAAGGGTCGAACGTACCGCTGCATTATACACTCTACCCTTTAGGGCGAGAGTGATGTTGCGCCGGAGCCATAAGTGAAGATCGTTAGCAAAAGCGCCTCGAGCTTTTGCTATACGGTTCGTGATCTCATCTTCAGTCCGAAGGGCGGGGATACAACTCCCCAGGTAGTTGAACTTTTGAACGACTTCTAGCTGATCCCCACTAAGTGTCAACGCAAGTGGCTGTCCAAGTCAATCTATGTGGAACGCCTTGCACTTTGATGGTGCAAAGCAAAGGCTGAAGTGATGACAGTCAGTGCTGAGCTGTTCGGAGCCACTTGACACCTTTGTGAGCTGGCTCAGATGAGGGCGATATCGTCAGCAAACTTCAAGTCAAGAAGTCCTTCTCCTGGGAGCAGAGCCACACCTATGTTTGTCCTGTGCATGCGATTTTCATGACTTCGTCATTAGCGAAGTTGAAGAGGAAACGTGACAGCGGACATCCTTGTCTCACACCGCTGGAGATAATGAAGGGCGGTGACAGCTGCCCGTAAGCACCCACTCTGCTTGAGCTAGCGTCTGTAAGGCTCGGATAATATTCACATATTTCTCGGGCACACCTTTCCTGACTAGACAGTCCGAAAGGGCACCTATCCAGCGATTCGAATGCACCTTTGCTATAGAGAGACATGATAACGGTGGGCGGCCATTATGTGTGACAGTGCTCCATCAACTTACCGCAAATGAAGACGTGGTCAATACAGCCACGAGCTAGATGAAACCCGGCTTGCTCTTCAAGTATCCGGCTTTCATGAGTGCCACTTCGTCTGTGGAGGATGGCAGAGGTAAGCAATTTGGAAGAAATGCAGAGCAGAGTGATTCCTTTGGGGTTGTCACATTCCGATATTGAGCCACCCTTGGAAGTTGAGACTATGACGGAGCGGCTCCAATCGGTTGGGACAGTTTCCCGATCCCACCGTTTCCCTAGAACTCGTGAAACATGCACAAGTGGGCCACCGAATTCGAAGAGGGCTAGAGGAAGATCGTGTGGTCCCGCTGCTTTACTTAACTGCGACAGTTCGATCTCAAGTTCGACTTCTGAGCAACAGGGCGGATCCAAAGCGACAGCGCAGGGAGCCAGGCCATCAGTGGCCGGCGAAACATCTGACAATTCCGACCGATTAATTTGCCTTTCACAGTGCTCAGTCCAACGCTCTAAGTGTTTTTACTAGTTGTGGATAGGCTGCCGCTCTCGGTACATATAGTTACACTAAGACCCGATCTCCTGCTGCCCGTTTCCCGTATTAGACGGAATAACCTCCGATGGTTAACAAGGGTAGCGACCATTTCCATCTCTGATGTATGATGAGACCACCAGGATTTGCGGTCTCGCTTCAGGCTAGCAAGGAGTTTTGCGCAGAGGTTTTTGCGGATGGCGATGGGGCACAAGAGGCCTCCGCTGCCGTAGCGACGGATCAGTAGACAATTTCCAATCAAATATAAACCAACTTGGTTCATATTTGAACCATCTGTCTGATGTTTCATAATAGCCTGAGCGCTAATCTGGCAGGTCATCGCCTCTTACAGTGACAATTGCGCTCTGGTGAAAAGCATGAAGTCGCCATATGACGCTGGGTTTCTGTGTTCAAAGGCGCTGCTACGAAAGTTTATAAGGTGCACTCACGCAACATCTTTGTCGTGGGCATTGGCTTTCGGAAATCAGACATCTGGAGCCGGTTTGCAGATCAAGAAGAGGGAAATTAAGTCTTCTTGTCGACTTCCTTTTTAATGACATCGTTTAAGATCCGAAAATTGAAGCAATCGTTCTGGCAAATCGGTCTTAGTTTTGGACAGCTCGTAGAACCCACTGTTATTCGGAAATTAAGGCCGGAAATGAGTTACGTCCTCAAAGATGTTCAAAACAAAATGTGTTCAGCAGTTCTATTCTCAAATTGCAAACCAACTGCAAGTGATGCCACATCAAAGGACCAGTCAACCGAAGCACAACAGCTAAACGGCGAAACTGATAGCTTCGCATTCAGACACAATTTAGAACATGGCGATCGATAATCCGCTCTACCAGCTTTTAACACACGGGGGTACCATCGTGGTGGGGTAATCCACAGTGCGCACCTGCACGAATGCGTGAAAGAATGTGAACGATCAAGATCAAGCTATGCGAAAGTCACTGACCGAAAGTGAGCATGTACGGTAGGCCAACAAATAGGACTGGTCAAAAGCAGTTTTCGTACATCTAGGGGACTTACTTCAATTACAAATCTGGTCCGGAACTCAAAACAAATTGGGGAAGGAAATAACGATGTGCATGAATAGACCAAACGCCCAAAACGGCAAACTTCATCCGGGAATTTCTCCTTGCTTCGTAGTTCTTCTCCAGCTGCAGGGCACTGCAATCCGACCAACGTTTCGCCGTAAACGGTAAACGCCGTGTTATTGAGTTCAAGCTTTCCAAGTGAATCTAAGTTAATCAACCCCGTAGGCCGCAAACTGATTTCGACATTATCATTTCGGTAACAAGCGACCAGGATACCTGGTAACAAATGTTAAGGAAATCATATGACACGAATTTGTATTTGATTACCGAAGCAAATAATGGTAGTCATTGTTGAGTTGGTGATTGAAGTGCTTTTTGGGCTCGACAGTTCTGCTGCAAAGTTTCATCAACACTCGAAGTGACATCCTCCGTACGCTATTATGTAGCGGAACGGCGAGATGTGAAACACAAGTGTGCGTGATCGATCGCGTGAGCAGCCAAGTCCCGATTGTTCTACGAACACGTGACCAGCGAAAGTGATCTTCGGTTCGTACGTCGAAAACTTAGCATGAACTTGCCCGCCTCTCCGTGTGGCCTGCAGAGGTCAACCTCCCAATAAACCTGGTCAAGTCGCTATTTATTAAGCTGATTAAGTGTGGACACGGTCGGATCTACACTGTGGCAGGTCAACCATTGCAACCCACGGCTCTTGCGAAAGACTTCGGTGCACTCTCGCGCTGCGACCTAAAGTTCGTGGACGAATATGCTTAGTCAAAACGGACTTCGCATGCTCTGGACACTCACCGCAACCTCCGCACTTGGTCTGAAGAGAATGCCACTTGCCTCTTCGTCTCAATCATCCGACCAACACTAGATTACGGCTCAAATTTTAAAGCCCTATCAACGGGTGCGAGGTACAAACAATTGAGCGGGTGATCCACTTAACAACCTGGCCCCATCCCTACTTTATGTGGTGTGTCATACCAAGACCGATGCAAAAGCAAGAACTTTACACTGTCTTATCGTCGAGTGCGGCTTCACTTCCTAATGACGTACATTTTGGTGATTACCTCATCTCGAGGTCGCTGCCCCATGTACGCGCAGCAAGCAGCGCACGAGGACATCGATACAAGCTTGTAGTACCGGATTTGAAACGGGTCGCCCACCAACTCTGTTTCAAAAGGAGTGTGGTAAGTATGTTTTAATCCACAAGGCGCGTTTTACATCGGCTCCGCTCAAGTAGAGGCCTGTAAGCTTGACCAGGGTCATGCTTCAATGTTTGGAAAAGCTCATAAGGAACCGGATCTATAAGCACTTGGCCGAGCTCAACCTAATTAGAGCCAAACACCATGCTTTCATCAAAAAGAAGTTGTAGTTTACTAACTCATTGTGCTTTCTGGATGTGATCATTGAATGTCTCGATAGAGGGATGCCGGTAGAATTGTTTATCTGGAGTTTCGTAGCGCTTTTAACTCAGTGAATCATCGATTCTTACTCGAAAAATTAACATGCTATAAGATGCACTCCAAGCTGTTAAATTGGGTTTCAGAAATTTTACGTGGAAGGAGATTTTGTGTCGAAATCGGTGGTACAAGCTCTAGTTTGGACAGGGCTTATAGTGGTGTATCCCAAACCTAGGTACTGGACGCCCTTGCTATCCTTAATATTTCTTAATGACCTGACACCTGCTACATTCTTGCTGACTACCCAAACTTGGTCAGCATGGGTAAACATGAAACCTTTTCCAAAAACCATCATGGTAGTCTATCGTTCGGATCAGTGAGATTTGCCCCTAAATACTAATAAACGTCAGTTATTGACCGCTATGAATGATGAACTTACAGTTCAGACTTCCTCGGTGTCCCTGACACTTCAGACTAGTAGCCAAGCACGTGATGTTGGGACCATCATCGTAAAGAAGTGCAAATCCTCCGCACAGTGTAGCCATGCTGCTAACACGATGCGACGAGAGCTATTTCGTCTTAGACGAACGCTGTGTAACGCCAAACCAGTTTTCTTTACACTGGATAAAGCAGTGGTTAGACTACATCTAGAGTATTGTGTTCAGGCTTGAACGCCTTATTTACGTAGCGAATCCATTTACATTGCAAAAATCCAAAAACTGGTAAGCAAAATGATTGTATGTCGGTGTAGAAAGACATATGAAAA
>CALYDF020009592.1:0-10647 GCA_944474145.2 Dicrocoelium dendriticum
GTCTTAGCAAACTTCCGCGGCGTCCGTGGGTACAGCCGTAAGAGTCGATGTCCGCACTCTGGTAAATGGGAATGGTACTCCGGCGAGCGTGTACCCCAAGCGTCACCGCATCATAGATGCACGGTGACGATATTCTTCGTAACGGCCAAATGCAATGATGTTTTAAACAGCAGGACGAAAAGTCGATGCACCGTCATATATGACGTTTAAACAATTCACAAATATTCCCCAACTCGCGGGTGGGTCTGTTAATGGCTCGTTACCCACGAAGCGAGAATACTGAGAAACTGTTTATGGATCTTTCAAACACGTGGCGGCACATTTCCGTGGAAGCGCCTTACAGGGGACCTGCAATGGAAAGACGCACGAAGTGTTATTGCAAATTGCTGTTCCTGACTGGCAACAGTACAAACATGCGGACATTGCTGAGGCGGTATTGTAGGTCGTTAAGACATGGATATGGATAGGATACCATGCTTTACAAGAACAAGTTGACGTCACGGATAGGGGACACGTGAGAGGCAAATAAACTGGATGAAATATAAAATCGGCCGTAAGGGGTTGCGTAGCAGTGACTTTCCTAGATGGCGTAAGCGAACTGACGGTGTGAGGTTGCTGACACGCACTGCTAACGGCGTGTAGATGCAATTACTTCGGGGCAGTGGAGCCAAACTTGTGCATTGTAACCCTCCTTGTGGCAGTGATGTGCTTTAGTGTTACACAGCTCCCTCTTAAGACGGATTAACGCTTGTGTCGCTTTATTGGCAGTATGGGGACACTGCGCCAAAAACTTACAATTCTTCACCACGATGACAACCACATAGCAGGCTTCATCAATATGCCGCAATGATAGAGATTCTGCAGGAGACTGAAATGCAATGCCGCTGACACTAGTGGACAATAGTTGAAATGTATACGTATTTAGAGGTAGATCCCATTGACTCGACCAGTTCACCACAGTGATGATGTCGTTACCCAAAGTCGCTCGATTTCCCTTACTGACTAGCATCAAGTCACCTGCGAGTATATATCAGGGATCGTCAATAAGAGACTCCAGGTCATTTATAAACATAAGAATCAACAATGGACCCAGTACCGAACCTTGGGGGACACCGCTGTAGGCATGGCCAACACTAGAACTCGCTTCCCCAGCCCGCAGCATTGTGTACGTGGATGAGCAGTGCGGCTGTGATGGCAAACCTTACCCGCTGTCCTTCCGATGCAGATTTCGGTAGACGCGTAGCAACGCTTCTACTTTCCCAACGTCGTCTACAGCCTGGGTATCGTCCTCCATGGTTAGACAGGCGATAACCTCTATTAGAGAGGCGTCTGATAGGACATAAATGTATTAACACCTAAGATTTTTTCAAAAACGGCCGCACCAGGAAAGGTTGATGAACCGGTGGCAAATGATGTTTAAACTATTCACAAATACTCCCGACCTCGCGGATGAGCTACTAAAGGGCTCGTTACCCACGAAGCCAGAACACTACGAAATGGTTTGTGGATACTTCATAAGGTACATGAAATGGAGAGACGGCGCATCAATAAGGTTGGCTAGTCGTGACTCAGCATGGTACGTGTAAAAATACGTCGCATGGGAATACATGCATGATGTACACAATGGACATAAAAGGACGGGCAGTAGGTGGCGCTGCGCGATAGGGGAAGCAGTTAGGGCCCGGGTTTCAATGTTCCGACGATTACGCACCTGCCCACTGCACCTATGTCACCGTGCTGCAACCCATGAAGAGGAGACGCGAGGCCATAGGACAGCAGGTGGCCCTGAAAAAGGCCGTTGGGTCGTTCACAAAGACATGGATGTTAGGGGGCAAACAACAATACCAAATGAACGTGCTTTGGCGACTTACTATCCAGAGGACGCGGCAACCGGATGCACTTTATCTACGAGGTAACCTGTGCTGTGAACTCGGAGTATGGAAGTGTTAACTCACTTGGCAATGGGAAGCAGGTGATGTGGTGTTAATGCGGACGGTAGCTAACGGTGCTGCAACGCTTGGAGCTGGCTGTACGTACTATATATGTGGAAGGGAAAGCGATTAGCGTACACGTACTTACCCGCTGTCATGGCGAACCCGGCGAAGCATCTAATCCCATGGCATCAAATGGGAAGGGGAGGCAACAGGTGGGAATAGGCTCAGTTGCATGGTTATGTCGGAAGGCAATGGGCGGGGCATATCACGGTGGCTCTAAAGGAGCAGTTATGATAGAAGACCAATGTTACCTGTGGATAGGTTCAATAATGCATCACATGGCGAAGGCGATATCTGGGAGGCGGCTGAGTGGCAGTGCGACTTTGGAAGACAGTGGTCGACTCATATAACTGTGGCTGTAAAACAGAAGTCATCATGCAAAACAATTGGTACCTGTGTACTTAAGAATGATGCATCACATGGCGGAGGCGATATCTGGGAGGCGGCACAAGGGAGCAAATGGGAGCAGCCACTGTCGACTGAAATCGCAATCGTATCCACTGCCGCGTGTTATGTATACCCGACGTACTTTCGAACGAGGACAGGTAACTAACCCATCAGGCCCATCAGACCGACAACCCAGAACTGTGGAGGCCCAAAAATGGGCTATCAAGACATTCCCTGCGAAATCGCTGAGCTGTGTGAAAACCGAAGCCACTGAGGACACCTCCGATGGAATAGAAACAGCGCTCATGCAACGCCTAGCTATTATGCCGTTTCGCTCATGCACGATACTGCTTACCCTGTCAACGACGCAGGTGAAGAGAGTGAGCAAGGAGGACCTCTCCGCCAAATACTCCTTCAGATGCTTCTTCTCATTTTCCACCCTGGTTGTCGTATGGCGTCCAAAAAGCACAGTATCCCTTTGTCTGTGAGCCACCCAATAGTCAGCGTGTTAGAGCCATGTTGCTCACAATTACCGGTAGCATTCCGGATTACCAAGTCGCACAGCGTTCAATATACTTTCAAATACCGACGCATCACGTGTGTATATCAGGTTATGCAGCCACGCGCGTAACTGGGTTCGGTGAGCATCCGATATTCCACGTATGCGGCCGCAACGTCGAGTCATGTGCACTTTAACATGATACCGGCAAAACACGATCTTCGCTTTGAGATAGAGACGTCGGAACGTCCGCAACTGAGCAGCACATTTATCCATCACCACCGTACGGCAACGTATGCTGCTAGGTACCATCACCCGCGTCGCCTCCACCGCTAGCCCATAGCTGCAAGACATCTCATCCGGCTATAGGGCGTAGAAAAAGAAATCCCTAGACCTTTGACGTCTACGGACATGCAATGCCACAATATGTGTCCACCATAATTTAACTGGTTTGTCGCATCACACAATAATACCTCGTCAAAACGCTTAACCATGCCATTGACAACAGATGGCGAGAAGGAGATATACCGAATCTGGCTACCCTCAGACACCAATCGGCGAACACCGTGACCTTCCAACATCGTTGCCACTTACGACACTTCACATGATGTTCTATTTTGATGAAGAATGCGCAGATTACTCAGATCCTTGCGGGTTACACGTTCGCCGTATTCCTGATAGATGAAGCGCCTCAAATCCGGCGTGCTGTGAAAACTGCAAATCATACGCAGCAATTCCTTCTCCTATCGCGGTGACAGCCGACGGTTACGTGCATACAGCACGGGGTTACCCAGGTGGAAATCATGACTACGGATCATAAAGTAACTTCCCACCGTTTGCTTGCCCTATGGCGGTTAAATTTAAATTTCTTTGGTGCCAACTGGTACATCCGTTTTACGGCGTAAATAATTTGCCTTCTGAGTGCTATGGATGGCTAGCATAAATTATTATAAACCGTTTCATAGTGTTACGTAGGATCTGATATATAAACATTTTACTGAGGTAAAGTGAATAAAATAAGGAAGGCCAAAATGGTGGCGTTTCTATCTGAAAACGTCCCACGTGCTCCTCAATGCCTTCAACACTTTCATACTTCCCCATAGCCAAAGACCTGAACAGCTCACTATCATCCACAAGCATAGGGATAGCGGAAAAACCAGTATGGCCACCAAAATAATAAAACAAACATCATACATATGCAGCCTTACCCGTAACCATTTCTATGGTATCACAGTTCACACACAATCCAATTTCCTCCACACTTTCCAGCTATTTGTGCACTCATCCTCCTTGGCAACGTCGCTAGGTAACATCGTTACTATGTACCATTTGTATCACGGATCGTCCTCAAGCGGGACCGTTTGGTTGCACTAACGCGGTTAAGTTTGAATTTCCGTGGTGCCCATTGGTACATCCGTTTTGCGGCGTGAATAATTTGCCTTCATAGTACTATGGAAAGCTAGGGTAAAATAATATGAATCGTTTAGTAGTATTATATGGAATTTATTGTGTAAACATTTTATTGAGGTAAAGTTAGTGAAATAAGGAAGGCCGAGATTGTGGCGGAAAATCAACAGATGGGAATGTGCGGAAATTGCGTTCAACAAATATGCCGCTATTTCTGATAATGTAACACTTTAAAATGTTGCACGTATTGAAACTGCAACTAACCGTCTATTGTAAACGGAAATCACTTTTTACAATGGAGCAGATATAAGGTTGAGAAGCTGCACGGAATGTTAATTGCACTAACAATGTTCACGTAGGACATGAAATGCGACCTTCTAAGGCAAGACATGTACCTAGTTTATTCCTAATGATGGGAAATACGAAATTAATAGGTGTGAAACTTACTTTGTATGCCTTGAAGGTAACCTTCAAGTCAATGTGAATTGGTAAATGGTAAGAGATGCGAAAGGAGTTACTGGGATGACGAGGGCATCACTATGTGCATAGTTGAGGAAATACGGAATGAGAGATTCAAAGTTAATAAGGAATGCAGGGTAACAGATATATTATGTTACCGTAATGTGTTGTCTGTGAACGAGTACTCGGAAATGATCATGAGGTGATAAGGATTAATTATTGGTTTCAGTGAAAGGGAATACGTAATCGTGGGAACGCTTTGTGGCTAGGTTGAGTTTGTTGCGAAGTTTTAGGCAAGTAAGGGTCATGTGGAAGGTGTTCATATTGCCAGATAAATCTGTTAACTGCGTATCAACAGGGGTAATCGTATGCCTGAAGCTGAAATGTATATGTGTGTATTTACACATATATACCTATATACGTATATAAATTTGCAAGCAGCTGCGTTAATATTAAGCGTGTGTGTATATGGATGTATATATATTTATTTCAGGTGTGGGCCATGAGCTATGCCATTAGGGGCCACTAGAGAAGCGACGACGGGTCCTGCAGAGAATTACGGCGAGCCGGCACAGCGTTTGTAGGCACGCTGAATTCGATTTACTAACCGCGTGCTTGCATGCTAAGTCTCTTTATTTCAGGTGGTGGGTTTACAGTTTTTACCTTAATGCTTCTCTTTCTCATATAAATATCTCCATGCACTCTATTCCATTAACTTGCACACATCGCTTCAGCCCATTGTATTACATTTCCACAACATTTCTGTGTTCGTGGCATTCCGTGAATTAAACTTCCTGACGTCGTGCCCTTAGCTAGGATTTGTTTGTAAACAACTTATTACATATGCCATTTAATTAAGGTTTATATCACCGCTTCCTTATGCACTAATCGAGTTTATCTCTTTTTCTTTATCTCTCCCAAGTGTTTGGCTGTTGTTTGATACCCCCGGTGTGGATGCACTTGATGTGCACGTTGATAACTTGCCTACCTGTCTATTACCCATCACCTCGTCCATACTGTCTCCAGAAGACAGTTGGTCGTTGCTGGAGGGGACAGGGTGCACGGTCCTTGTGGCCGTGTTAGGCTCGAAGAGTGGTTCCATGCAGTCAGTGTGGAGCGGACTACGGTCCAGCCACCGCTTTGTGTGCGTTTGATTCCCAAATACAGTGTGCTTGTGTTTGCCTGTGAAGGAGTGTGGGCCGACTCCGTTGATGAAATATGGTTCCCATCCACATGCCTCCCGGTTTTATTCCCTCGGGTTTACACTGGATATGGGGTGTGTGGTTGGAGCTGTGGGTGGTGCTGCGCAAGCCATCCATGGTCCCTCTGTAGGCGCAGGCATCCTGTGGTTTGGCACAGTGACAGGCAAATCCGAAACCGGATGCCGCCAACCATATATTTATGTATAATTATAAGTATACATATAAATGTATATATATATGTACATATATATACATCTATACATAGCTATATATAGTATATATATATATAGTAATGCGTATACATACGTGAACCGATGTATGTATCTAATCATGCATATGTACGTACGTACATTTCACAAGGTCCATGACACGTCGTACAAACATACGCTCTCTGTCTCTGTCTCTCTCTCTCTCTCTCTCTATATATATATATGAAATGCAGCATACGGCGACTGCTTATGCCTTATTATATGCAGTTGAAATATTTATCTCGGCATATGAAAGCCTTCCAAATTATTCCTGTTTGCTTAGCACTTCGCAACGAAATCGACCTAGCAGGGCAGCGTTTACATAAGTGAATATCACCCTTCGGTAACACCAATGATAAAAGATAATCAGTGTATGGTGGTTTCAAATGCCCCTTTATGAACACATCAGTTTGTGCAGTAAACCTTATGTCCATCGGTGTATACCGGTGGTGAAGTGGAGCAGCCTATAGGGGGAAATGCACGGGGCGAGTAGGTGTGTGACATCCATAAGAGGTTACTAACCTGTGCTATTGCAATCGGATTCATGGACCTGGATGCTTCCAATCTGTTGAGTGGAAATTGTACTCCGGGAGGCGTGTGCCACAAGCGTCATTGCGTCGGATGTACACGTTGAGGTTATGCTTCAGATGGGAAAAAGGGAAGGGGTTTGGTAAATGCAGCACCATAGGTAGATGCTCCGGTGACATATGAAGTTGGAAGCGATCGGAAATCTTCCGCACCTCGCGGATGAGCTGCTCGCAGGATGGTTACCCGGGAAGCAAGAACACTGTGAAAGGAATTTGTGGATACTTAAACATGTACCTGAAATGGAATGACCCGGCATAAAATAAGGCTTAGTATACACTTTTCTTTTAGCAATATGGTAACTGACGGTGCGGGGTTTGTTTTATGTACGGTTAACGGCATGCGCATAAATGTTATTTCCGTGGTAGCTCAGAAAAGGAAGTTAGCATAGGTAACCCAGTTTACCTGCGGATACGTGGGGGCCACAGTGACAGGCGAATCCGAAACCGGATGCCGCCAACGAAGTATATGTATACATATATATATGTACGGGCAGTGTTGCAGACGTGGTGGGTTTTCGCCTGGCAAGCGTTCTCCCTATAAAAAGCCACAAATGTCTGTTTAACAACACTGCGACGTGGCGGATGTGACTCGTCACTGAATAAAGTCACTGCCCACAACTATATACTGGCAAGTCGACTAGACTCACATATTAACTCTTCCCGACACTGTTTCAACTACACACGATGGAACCCGATGTATCGTCGTGATACACATCTGTTTTTAAACCTTGATCATGCCTGCCTTGCTGTGTCTCTATGAAATTGAGAATAAGCTATTTATTTATTTATTTATAAATATATGTATGTGTACTACTCGATGATAAGTAAATGAAGCTTTTGTTCTCGAGGAGGCGAGGCACTCCTTTACAGGTATGTCACTTATGTAGATGAGCATAAATATACCTGATTAGATAGGTAATGGTATGTATGTGTATATGCATATTGCTGCAAATGTAGATGTATATACAAATGTAAATATATATATATATGTGAATATCTATATATACAGATATTTATTTCTTACATGCATTTATGTATACCTGTACATATGCATAGATTTACTTAGGTGTGTTGGGGATTGACTAGCCACCTGGCACATGCGCCTACTGAGGGACCATGGGTGGGTATTGCTGCACTACCCACGGTTTCATCTACACACCCCATATACAGTGTAAAAGGAGGGAAATGTGACCTGGAGGCATGTGGATGGAAGGCAGGTTTCTTGAAGGTAGCCGGCGCACACCCCTTAACAGGGAAACACGAACACGCCGTATTTTTTGAATCAAGCGCACACAACGCGGTGTCTGGATAGTAGTGCGCTGCACACTGAGTGCATGGAACCGCTAATCGAGCCGCACACGGCCACAAGGACCCTTCATCCCATCACGTTCAGGAACGACCAACTGCCTCATGGAGCTAGTGTGGACGAGATCGTGCGTAAGAAACAAGAAGGCACCTTGTCAACATGCACATCCAGCGCAGCCACATAGGTGATATCAAGTACCCGGTAATCATTGGAAAGTACAACATGAAAGGAAATCAGTGATGCGTACAGAAAGATGGCATAACTGCTCTCTAAATTAGCGTACGGTGTCAATTGGTCAGCAAGGATATCGAGATAATGATTAAATGTATAAAAGGTAGTTACAGATGATACAAAGGTGACAAAGTTACGCAGGAGAAGCGCAATTACCAAATCCATGATGCCGCAGTACTGCAGTCAGGATGATATTTATCTGCACACCCACGCCGCTTTATACACTATGCATAAGTGGCTGCAGATTTGTCCTTTTGTCATGTTAAGTAACACTGCGGAGGTGGTGGAATATGGATGCAATGGAAGAATGACAGCGGTACTGCACTACTTTAGTATGTGTCACATACCACTGGAAGAAAGGATAACCGTTACGTTAAGTTATGAAACATAGGACCGTGCACTCAGCCGTATATGTACGTCGGCTGAGGAATAACCTTGAGCAATAGGTAGGGGCAGGTGGTGCGCTATGTCAGGTAATGCCCCCGATGGAGTTAACAAATGCAATCCTCCGTGATTGGCATGTTAAAAGGAATAGTGATATCTGATCGTCATTGCGTGCACAATAGGTGAGTAACCTCTGCTATTGCGTGTCACTGGGCATACCACCGCGGCTCTGCTAGATAAGTAATGATATCCCACCAACGGTACCAGTGACGATGTGCCACTGTATAATCACATGGCCGCTGCTGTACTTGTGGGGGAGGCTCCGGCATGGTGAAGTGTGTAAGTGGGCAAGAATCACCACGGTGATTCATGGCGAGGCCGTAATGCTATGATTTGCAAGCACAGGTAGGAGATGTATGCAGTGCATCAGTCGACGTCAACCGTGGGCTATCGCGCTGCTTGTCAGTTATGGAACTTAAGGATGCGTCACGGCAACTGGGAGAACACCGGGCGCCTCTCAACATAGTACTGAACAAAGACGTGTAATATGAACTCTATTACCATGCATCATGATTGTTTCCAAAAAACAAACAATCTACCCATCGGTTGAAAAGTCAGCAGTCCATTGGACTGCATTACCCCATGATGTCACTCCGGAGGCGTGTTGACGAGGCTTGAACACGACCACTGTATATGTGGCTTAACGGTTGCCTCGTATAACAGGAAGAATGCATCCGCCTCAGTGTTGCTCAGCGCCCTCCGAAGATTAAATAACTCATGTCTCGCTGTATTGGAGGCATGGAGGCACGTTATCCAGGAATAGAAATTGCTCCCTAAGATGACACCCGTATCGCGGGCTTCATCACTACACCACAATGATATAGATCACATAGGAGACGGATCAGCAATAGGTTTAACACTAATAGGCAACGGTTGACATTTATTGGCATTTCATAGGTTAATTATGAAAATAAGAAATTTTGCGAACAACAGCTCACTACACGACTCCCTGACTCCCCATGTGCACTTAATCAGCACTGGAACCTCCGACGAATTCTGATAAAACCGGATAGGACCCCGCTGCAAAGATCAACTTGGCCTACTAGTTCCGTTTACGCGAAGAAAGAAACCCGGGCGAAATGAATCACAGAACCCCAAAACACACATGAGCAAGAAATTGGAACCCACGCTGCGTCTTCCTGAAGTTCATTTGCATTCTTCACAGCGACTGACATACCGTGATGCGAAAAAACCCTCGAAAGACGAAAATAATAAGGCTGTTTACAACGGAAACAACCATACAGGTTAACGTTATAGGTGTGAAGAGACGGTGGATGTAAATGGTTCGTTACATAGGCGAACCAGGTGCCATGAACGTGACGGACGTTTAGACCATTCAGAAATATTCATCACTAGGTGAGTGAGCGTGTATGTAGCTCTGAACCCACCAAGGGTGAACACTGAGAAATGGTTTCGGAAGGCTCATCAGAGGCCACGTCGGCAATACGAAATGAATATGAAACGGGCCTTCGATAAAAGCGCACGTAAGGCAGTATAATTATGCAATGTTGTTAAAAAGAAATGTGACATGAAAACATATCGTGAAATACACGGCGATGAACATCACATGGATTTGTGCATTATTCCGAAGACGAATAGACGGTCAGAGTGGTCATGCATGCGAAGGGAATATGCGCCGGTTCTGAAAGCCACGTGTTACAGATTATTACACCAACCTGACGTCCTAAGAAGCATTTCCGCAATGGCACATGTTAATTGGAGGCATACCAGCAGTGGCTGATCACTGAAGTAGGCACCAGGGATGGACAGCGGTTCTGAAAGGCAAAAGTGAACAAGCAATGCACTTAACAGAGGTGCAACGTAGTATATACGCGGCGGCAAATGTTACATGCAGGTAAAGTAGTAGTATTGACTTGTAGGGT